>CAUYLG010062445.1:0-22830 GCA_963573385.1 Cacajao melanocephalus | reverse complement strand
CCATGACACGACCTCCCGCCCCCCCGATCGAGGGATGGATGGATGGATGGATGGATGGATGTATGGATGTATGGAGGCATGGATGGATGGATGGATGGATGGATGGATGGATGGATGTATGGATGGATGGATGAATGGATGTATGGAGGGATGGATGAATGGAGGGAGGGATGGATGGATGGATGGATGAATGGATGAATGGAGGGATGGATGAATGGAGGGAGGGATGGATGGATGGATGGATGGGTGAATGGAGGGAGGAAGGAAGGACTGGATGTGAAGGAGGGAGGAGGGATGAATGGGTCAGTGGGTGGGTGGATGGATGAGATGGGTGGATGGATTAGTGAATGGACAGGTGGATGGATGGAGGCATGGATGAATGCAAGGATGGATGAGTGGATGGGTAGATGGGTGGATGGGTGGACGGATGGGTGGATGAAGGGATGGAGAGGGAGGAATGAGTGAGTGGATGGGTAGGTGGGTGGGTGGTTGGATGATTGGATGGATGGATGGATGGATGGATGAATGAATGGGTGGGTGGGTGGGTGGGTGGACAAATGAAATCTCCCTGGTACCAGAGCTCACCTTCCATGGCAGCTCCACATGCCTTCACCATGTGCAGGTTCAGCCCAAGTGCTCTATAGCCCCGCCTCACTGGAGCCCTCAAGCCTGGGAGGAAGGCACTCACCTCACTCCATCCTACAGACAAGGAAACCGAGACTCAGAGAGGGCGAAAGCTCTCCCCAGCCTCCCCCAGCCCAAGAATGGCAGCGCTGCAGTGTGGCCCAGAGAATCTCCACAGCCCCAAACTCACACCGTCCACCGCTTGATAACGGCGTGGCCACTTTTTGCAAAGGAAACTCTTGCTCTTTGGAGAAACCACAATCACAAGTCACGGACAAATCAGGGGTTCCTAGGTGGTGTCATGGCCCCAGGGCAGGAACCTCAGGGCCCCCTTGCTCCTGGCCGAGGTGCCCAAAGGGTGGGCCCTTCAACATGCCCCACCCCCGCCCCTTCAGTGAGTTTATTTCACGCCTTTGTAATACAGTTAGATTGTTTTGCCACATTCTACATTTCACCTGTGGCACCCCTCAACCTCCCAAATATGTTTATATTTGCATACATTAAGGTTCACTTTTTGTGCTATTAAGTTTTCTGGGTTTTGCAAAGGTAGAGTGTCGGCTATCCACCAGGACGGCCGGATGGCTGCACCACCCTCACACATGCCCTGTCTGAGCCGTGCCACCCTCCCCCAAACCCTGGCAACCACTGATCCCTTTGTTCTGTCACTATAGTTTGGGCTCTAATATATTTTTCTGATTATGTTTAAATCTCTTAGAGCCAAAAAGAACTCTAGAATAACAGGCAGCCACTATAAATTGTGACTCGGATTTTTTATTGCAACAAGGAAAACACTTAGGATTTACTGGTCGGGAAAGTGCACAGCAGCAGTCTGAAACAGCTTAACTGAGGTGGAATTTGCATACAATAAACTCCATGTGCACGTGTACGATTTGGTCAGTTTTGACATAAATAGGTTGAACCTGTGAAACCACCACTCCAGTCAGGATGGTGACTATGTCCACACCCATCACCCACAAAGCGTTCCTCACACCCCTTGGAGTCTCTCCCTCTCACCCTTCCCCAGTCAGGAGCTACCCCGGGTTTCTCTTCCGTGGCTGTAAATTGTTTGCATTTTCTAGGATTCTGTATAAGTGGAACTATACGTACGCACTCCTTGGCCCCTCTCACTAGCATAATTATGTGGAGATGCATCCGGCATTGCTGTGCCAATAGCTCATTCCTTCCTGCGTTCATTCACTCCTTGCTGAGGGACACTGAGCTCATTTTCCGTTTGAGGCCACTACAAACCAAACTGCTTGGAACCTTTGTGCACAGTCTTTGAACGCACACTTTCTTTTCTGCCAGGTAAATACCTAGGAGTGGAGTATCTAGATCAGACAGGGAGGTCTATTTCAACTTTTTGAGAAATTGATAAACTGCTTTCCAAAGTGATTGTGCCATTCTACATTCTCACCAGCAGTGCACAAGACATCCGTTACCCCACAGCCTTGCCAACACTTAGGATGGTCGGTCTTTTTAATTTTAGCCGTTCTAGTAAGTGTGTGATGTCATCTCATTATGACTTGAAATTGTATTTCCTTAATGACTAACGGTGTTAAGAATCTTTTTATACACTTCTTTGCCATCCATATGTCTTTTTTTCCACTTTTTAAAACACTTTATTTTAGACCAGGCATGGTGGCTCATGCCTGTAATTGCAGCACTTTGAGAGGCCAAGGTAGGCAGATCACCTGAGGTCAGGAGTTGGAGACCATCTTGGCCAACATAGTGAATCCCTGTCTCTACTAAAAATACAAAAATTAGCTGTGCGTGGTGGCTCATGCCTATAATGCCAGCTACTCGGGAGGCTGAGGCAGGAGGATCGGTGGAAACCGGGAGGCGGAGGCTGCAGAGAGCCAAGGTCGTGCTACTGCACTCCAGCCTGGGTTACAGAGTGAGACTCTGTCTCAAAGAAAAAGAAAATTATTTCAAAAACCTCTATTATATAGTTTGCTTTGTTTTTTTTAAGACCAAGTCTTGCTCTGTCGCCCAGGCTGGAGTGCAGTGGTGTGATCTCGGTTCACTGCAACCTCTGCCTCCTGGGTTCCACCGATCCTCCTGCCTCAGCCTCCCGAGTAGCTGGGACTACAGGTATCTGCCACCACGCCTGGCTACTTTTTTTTTGGTTTTTTTTGTATTTTTAGTAAAGACAGGGTTTCACCATGTTAGCCAGGATGGTCTTGATCTCCTGACCTCACGATCTGCCCACCTCGGCCTCCCAAAGTGCTGGGATTACAGGCATGAGCCACCGCATCCGGCTTAGTTTTGCTTTTTCAACAAATACTGGGTGTTGTTTTTAAATATTAAATTCATTATAGAGAAATCTTTGGTAATATAGTTATGACTAGTATAGCAATTTCTGTCAAAACACTTCCTCCTCATATCCTGGTGTGACTGTTTAACTTATGATATCTTATTTCTTTTTTTAAAAAAAATCCATTTACTCCTGGGTTTATAAGCCCTGTACGTCTTCTTTAGTGAAATGCCTACTCAAATCTTTTGCCCATTATTTATTGGGTTATTGGGGTGGATTTCTTTTTAAAGATCTAAACGTTATTTATTTAAGATCTAAATGTTATTCTAGATACCAGTCCTTTATCAGAGATATCCTTTGTAGATAGTTTTCCCCCAGTCTGTGGCTTTTCTTTTCATTCTCTCAGTAGTGTTTTTAAGAGTAGGAGTTTTTAAATTTTGATAAAGTCCAATTGATCATTTACTTTTTTATAGATTTTGTCCTTGGTAGTAAATGTAGGAAATCCTTGCCTAACCCCAAAGTCACACAAATATTTCCCCCTATGTTTTCTTCAAGAAATGTTATATTTTGGGGTTTTACATGACACATTTTGAGTTAACTTTTTATATATAGTGTGAGGTATGGCTTGAAGTTTATCTTATTACGTATGGATAGCCTATTGTTCTAGCACTATTTGCGGACAAGGCTATTTTTCGTCATTGCCATACTTCTGCTCCTTTGTTGAAAATTCAATTAGCCACATGGGGTGGCGTGTGCGTGTAGTCCCAGCTATTGGGGGGGCTGAGATGAGAGGATCGCTTGAGCCCAGGATGTGGAGGTTGCAGTGAGCTGAGATTGTGCTGCTGCATGCCAGCCTGGGTGACGGGAGGCAGACCCTATCTCAAAAAAAAATGTTTTTTAAGAAAAAATAGGGCTGGGCGCGGTGGCTCACTCCTGTAATCCCAGCACTTTGGGAGGCCGAGGCGGGCAGATCACGAGGTCAAGACATCAAGACTCTCCTGGCTATGGTGAAACCCCGTCTCTACTAAAAATACAAAAATTAGCCGGGCATGGTGGCACGCACCTGTGGTCCCAGCTACTCAGGAGGCTGAGGCAGAAGAATCGCTTGAACCTGGGAGGCGAAGGTTGCAGTGAGCCGAGATTGCGCCACTGCACTCCAGCCTGGTGACAGAGCAAGACTCCGTCTCAAAAAAAAAAAAAAGAAAAGAAAAAATAATTATTGTTTCTATAGACATAAATTTGTTTCTGGACTCTACTGTCTGTTCATTGATCTGTTTATCTGTCTTTATGCTAATGCCGCACTGTTCTGATTATCATAGCTTTGTAATAGTTCTTGATCTCCGCCAATGTTTCACTTTCTTCCAACTTTGCCCCTTTTTTGGGACTGCTTTGGCTCTTCTATGTCCTCTGCATTGCCCTTTGAATTTAGTCTCAATTTGTCAATTTCTACCAAGAAAAAAAAAGCCTACAGGAATTTTGACTGAGATTGCATTAAATATATTTATCAGTCTAGAAAGAACTTACATCTTAGCAATATGGGGTTTTCCAGCCAGGAGCAAGGTGTACGTCGCCGTTCCTGCAGGGCTCCCGCTTCCGTCCCAGTGGTTCACGGTTTTCAGTGGACTCGTCTTTCACATCTTTTGTCAGATTTTTCCCTAAGTATTTTATATTTTTATGCTATTGTAAATGACATTTTGTTCCCATTTCCAATTATTTATTGCTAATATAGAGAGATACCATTGATTTTTTTCAGGACTTTTTACTGCAGAAAGGTCCACAACAGAACTTCTCATCTCACCCAGTCTTAAGTGCATGGCTCAGTGGTGTTGACTGTGGCATCATGCTGTGCAGCCGTCACCAGCATTCATCTCCAGAACGTTTCCATTTATTTAAAACGGAAACTCTCTTCCCGTTAAACACACACTCCCCTCCCCCTCCCATCCCAGGCAGCCCCATTCTGCTTTCTGTCGCCGTGAATCTGACAACTTGAACACCTCAAATCAGTGGAAGGATACAGGGTTTGTCTTTTTGTGTCTGGCTCGTCTCACTCAGCATCCTGTCGCCTATCTGCCTTGTAGCCAGTGTCAGAATTTCCTTCCTTCCTTTTCAAGGCTGAGTAATATTCCACTGCAAGAGCAAACCACATTCTGTTTATCCATTCACCTGTCCGTGGGCACTTGGGGTCCCACACTTTAGCTGTTGTGAATTTGTGAATAATACTGCTATGAACGTGGGTGTGCAAATATCTTTTCAAGACCTGCTTTCAACTTTTTTTTTTTTTTGAGTTGGAGTCACTTTATCGCCCAGGCTGGAGTGCAATGGTACAATCTTGGCTCACTGCAACCGCCACCTCCCAGGTTCAAGTGATTCTCCTGCCTCAGCCTCCCTAGTAGCTGGGACTACAGGCGCCCACCACCACGCCTGGCTAATTTTTGTGTTTTTAGTAGAGACAGGGCTTCGCTATGTTGGCCAGGCTGGTCTCCCACTCCTGACCTCAGGTGATCTGCCTGCCTCGGCCTCCCAAAGCGCTGGGATGACAGGCATGAGCCTCTGCGCCCGGCCTCAATTATTTTGGGTCTATGCCCAAAAACTGAATTGCTGAAGCATATGATAATTACACGTTTAAATTTCTAAGAAACTGCCATACTGTTTTCCACAGCAGTTTCACCATTTCACGCTCTCGCCAGCTGTGGACAAAGGTCTCAACTTCCCCACATCCGTAACAACACTTGCTCTTTTCTGTGTTTTGGCATGTGGGGTGGAGTCTCCTGTGGGCCCGATTTCCATTTCCCTAAGGATTAGGGACGCGGCGCACCTTTTCACGTGCTTATTGGCCATTCATGTAACTTCTTTGCAGAAACGTCTGTTCGAACCCTTTGCCCTTTTTTGAGCAATTGCTTTTTGCATATTGATCTTCGGGTACCTCTGACCTTGATAAACTCACCCACTAATTACACAGTGGACCCTCTCTATCCCAGGGTTCCGGGTCCTCCAATTCAACCTCAGTTGGAAAATACTTGAGGAAGAAAAGTTAAAAATACAATAATTAAAAATAATACAAATAAGAATACAGGATAACAACTATTTCCATAGCATTTACGTTGTATTAGGTATTATAAGTAATCACATACACAGTACACTTATGCCTAATTCTATTTTATTTATCTATTTTTTTTGAGACACAGTCTCACTCTGTCACCCAGGCTGGAGAGCAGTGGTACAATCTCAGCTCACTGCAACCTCCGCCTCCCGGGTTCAAGTGATTCTCCTGCCTCAGCCACAAGAGTAGCGGGTGTCACAGGCACACACCACCATGCCTGGCTAAATTGTTTTTGCATTTTTGATAGAAATGGGGGCTTGCTATGTTGGCCAAGCTGGTCTCGAGCTCCTGACCTCAAGTGATCTACTCGCCTCGGTCTCCCAAAGTGCTGGGATTACAGGCGTGAGCCACTGAGCCTGGCCCCTAATAGAAAAATGATATAAAGATGATTTAAAGTATATGAGAGGATGTGGGCAGGTGTGGTGCTGGAGGCTAGGAGATCGAGACCAGCGTGGCCAACATGGTGAAACCCTGTCTCTACTAAAAACACAAAACTTAGCTAGGCATGGTCATGGCACATGCCTGTAATTCTAGCTACTGAGGAGGCTGAGGCAGGAAAATCGCTTGAGCCCAGGAGGCAGAGGTTGCAACGAGCCGAGATCATGTCACGGCACTCCAGCCTGGGTGATAGAGACTCTGTCTTAAAATGAAAGAAAGAAAACAGGAAGATGCACGTAGATTATATGCAAAGACCAGGCCATTTTATGTAGAGAATTAGAGCGTGCACACATTTTGTGTCCTGGGGTGCTAGAACAATCCCCCGTGGATCGACAACCTCAGTTGCCTTTTGTAGATTCTCGATTATGCACAATCACCTCATCTGTCGGTTTCACTGCCCCCTTCCCACCTAGATCTTTAAAATTTCTCCGTCTTCCCGATTGCCTGGCTATGGTTTCCAGCGCCGTGTTGATTGGAAGTGGTGAAAGCAGGTGTCTCAGTCTCGTCCCCGATTTCAGGGAAAGCACTGGTGCGTAGGCAGATGTCATCTGCAGGCTTTCTGTGAAGGCCATGATGAGGATGAGGGGGTTCTCTTCCATTTGGGGGAGGGTTTTTACCGGGAGTGGGTGTTGAGTTTTGTTCAGTGTGAGCTTCTGCACTGACTGAGATAATGGTATGGTTTGTCGTCTTTAGTCCGTTCAGAGGATGAATTACGTTGATGTTGAATGTTAGACCAACTCTGGAGTCCTGGAATCAATGCCCTTTGGTCATAATTTTAATTGTTGGACTGGATTTGCAACAATCTTATTTAGAGTGCGAACACATGGATACAGGGAGGGGAACAACGCACACCGGGGCCTGACGTGGGGGGAGGGAGAGCAGCAGGACAAATAGCTAACGCATGTGAGGCTTAATGCCTCGGTGACGGGTTGGTAGGGGCAGCAAAGCACCTGGCACACATTCACCTGTGTAATAAACCTGCACGTTCTGCACATGTATCCCAGGGCTTAAAGTAAAACAAATTTTTTTTCAAAAAACTGTTTAGAATTTTTACATCCATGGGCCAGGCACGGTGGCTCACGTCTGTAATCCTAGCACTTTGGGACGCCAAGGCGAGTAGATCACTTGAGGTCGGGAGTTCGAGACCAGCATGACCAACATAGCAAGCCCACGTCTCTACTAAAAAATATACAAAAATTAGCCAGGCATGGTGGTGAGTACCTGTAATCCCTGCAACTAGGGAGCCTGAAGCAAGAGAATCGCTTGAACCCGGGAGGCGGAGGTTAAAGTGAGCTGAGATCGCGCCACCGCACTCCAGCCTGGGTAACCAGAGTGAAACTCCGTCTCAAAAAAGAATTTTTACACCTGTGTTTATGAGGGATGTTGGTTCATAGTCTCCTTATAATGTTTTTATGTGGTTTTGAAATCGGGGTAGTACTGGCCTCAGAGGAGGTGTTGAAAGTATTCCTTTCTTTTCAATTATTGTTGGAAGGGTTTGTGCAGAGCTGTAGACTTCTTTCTTGCCTCTTTGGTAGAATTCACCAGTGAAATCATTTGACCCTGGGGTTTTCTTTGTGGGAAGGTTTTGTTTGTTTTATTTACAATTCAATTCCTTTAACATACAGGGCCATTCAAGTTATTTCTGCTCAACCGGATGTTCGATTAGTCATGTCTCCAAGGCATCTGTTGTCCCGGTTGCCGAATGTATTGACTGAAGTTCCTCACACTGCTCCCCAGTCATCTCCGTAACATCTGCAGCATCTGCAGTGGCGGCGCCTCTCTTGTTTGTGATCTTGGTACTTTGTGCGTTTTCTCTTTTTTTCCACCAGCTTGGCTAGGGAATTATCCATCTGACTGATCTTCTCAAAGAACCGGCTTTTGCTTTTGCTGACTTTTCTCTCGTGTTTCCTTTGGTCATTTTATCAGTGATTTTGCTCTTTTCTGCTCACTTTGGGCTGAATTGGCTCTTCCCTTTCCTTCCTGATTTCTTAAGGGAGAGAGATGGTTGGTTTGAGGCTCTTCCTCTTTTCCAGCGTAGGAGTAGAATGTCGTGGGTTTTCCCCAGATGCTGCTTTGGCTAAACCACGACTTCCCTCCTCCTGAGGCTGTCTCCTCACCCCCTGCTGGTGCATCTCCAGCTTCTGTACCTCAGACTGACCTTGAAAGTCCACCTGGCATCCATCACTGTGCAGTCAGCCAGGAAAAGGAAGCCACACTCGCATTTCAAACCGAAGGAAGTCAATGCAGAGAACTGGGTACCCAGGTGCTGGAGGCTGGAGGAGAAGGCGGGCACCGAGGCACCCGACGCTGTGAACACCAGGAAGCAGCTTCCACTCCCGGAGCTGGGGGAGCAGATGAAAGAGGTTGGGCTGCCAGAACCCAGGAGCACAGAGAAAGGAGGGGTTGGCAGAGCCGGTATTGGGCTGGAGCAGGTATGGAGGGATGCTAAAGTCAGTAGCTGAGGTTAGAAGCCCCCCTCAGTGGCTGGAGGGCCCTGAAAAAAGCCGGTGAAGGAACAGAAATCTCCTCTCCTCACCTCCCACCAGTGCCTTCCAGGAAGCCGTCTGGCCAAGGAGCCTGAGTGTGCACAATCTCAGCTGCATGTATCAGTCAGCTAGTGCTGCATAACAAAGCACCCAAAAACCAAGGGCCTTAAACAATAAGTGTTGGATGGATGATAGATGGACAGAGAGATAGATGAGGTAGAGATGTGTGCATGTGTGCATGTGTGCGTGTGTGTGCGCACGTGCCCACGCGTGCGTGTGCAGGGGTTAGGGTATATACATGTGTCTTCTAGTATTTTCCCCTGAGAAGGTCTACAAAAAATGACACCCCAGTAGTAATTACCACACCCAATGCCCAGAATGGTTTCTAAATACCATTCTCCAATGAAAAGATCCAGGACTCCTTAGAGAAGTTGCTGGGTGTCTGGGGAAGGAAATTACAAGATAAACCTGGAGCATTTTGTGGCTCCAGGAAATGAGGATGTGCTCAGAAAACAGGGGCAAAAGCACAAGAGCACACAGGAGCCACTGAGAAGGAGCTGCCGTGGCCACCACGGGAACAATGTGGACAACAAAACAAAGGTAATACTGGATTACAACCCAAAGAATAAGATAGATATCCACAAACCCAGAGTGAAGTAAATAATTGCGTAAACAAAGAAGAATTGGCTTGTTTTTATAGAATTCCAGTGAATTAATGCAGAAGAGACGAAGTAAATAGAAAATCATCATCAGACACCACAGGATTAGCAGCTGTCTGCAGCTAAAGTCAGTAGGCTGCGGTTAGACGAGAAACAAGTCATTTACACAAATTCAAAGTATCTTCCCTAAGATATGTATCAATTACGAAGTAGCAAAATAATAAAAAATAATAACTTTGCAGTGTACAGGCCTGGCAGACACCAGCTGAGCCAAGGCACCAAGGCTAACAGCCACAGCAATGGCACAGGGGGCGTCAGACACTCTGATAAGCCACACTAGGAAGGGCACGTGGCCTCCCCAAATGCTGGCCCACACCTATAATCCCAGCATTTGGGGGGCCTAAGGTGAGAGGACCGCTTGAGGCCAGGAGTTCAAGACCAGCCTGGGCAACCTGGGGAGACCCTGTCTCTGCAGAAAATGTTAAACATTAGCTGGGCACTGTGGCACATAGACTCCGGGGTTCCCAGGGACCTGGGACTCCACCCAGTGGGGCTGGACCCCGGGTGTGACCTGTGCCGGATGTCCCTGGCTGACATTTGCTTTCTTTATGACTCCCTTCCTTTATTGCACTGTTTAATGTAATTAAATGGTGCCCGAGGTGTAAGGAGCAGGATTTTATGGCCTCGGGGTGACCCCGCAGCAAGGCCCTTTTCATCTTTACTTTGTGGGCCCAGGGCTGTCCCGCCCTCAGCAGTGACGCTGGGGCAGCCCTTGACTCATGTGCCAGGAATTGGGAGGGGCGCTGCGCAGAGCTGTGGTGCTCATCACGGAAATCAGAGAGCACAGGCCGGTCCTGGGTGGAGGAAAAATGTCCCCCTCCCCCGAGCAGCTCCTCATCATTGGGCCTCTTCCCTTCTCTTCTGTGCAGTTCTGGGACATTCCTGGCGTCGTCCTAAACATTCCTGCGGATGATTCTGTAGACCGATCCTTCTGGTTAAATGACACTTGACGCCTCTGGACGTAAAGCCGTGCACTGAGGGAACGTCTAGAACACAGAGATGTGTTCGGAAGCTCTGGGGGTCCCATGTCAGCAGCCCAGGGTCTCCAGGCGGCAGCGTGGTTTCAGATGGGGAGGGGTCCCGGCTGCTGGGCGCCATGGCCTGGCACAGTTGCTCGTTCTGTGATGGGTCCCGGATGGCCGCGGCCTTGCTGGTCCTGGGGGGTGAGCAGCGTTTGTGAATCTCAGCTGGCATGGGCCCACGCACACGCCTCAGTCCCCCTGGCTGTCCCTGTAGACTGTTTTACAGTCTCTTTTCCCACACACAATATACTGGGGAAATTAAATCTGTGCTGAGAAGGTGATTTTTTAAAATTTGAGACAGGGTCTCACTCTGCTGCCCAGGCAGGAGTGCAGTGGTGCAATCTTGGCTCACGGCAGCCTTGAACTCCTGGGCTCAAGAGATGTTCCTGCCTCAGCCTCCTGAGTATCTGGGACCACAGGTGTGCACCACCATGCCCAGCTAATTTTTTTAGTTTTTAGAGACAGGGGTCTCACTATATTGCCCAGGCTGGTCTTGAACACTTGGCCTCAGGTGGTGCCCCACCTCTGCCTGCAGCAGACCCAGAAACTTATCCCATGCTCTCCGTTTTCCTCCTAGAACCGTGGTTAAGGGTCAGCCCGGCCCGACTGTCACTCTGCCTCTGCTGCTTCTCATGGAACCCGCATCCCCCTCGCCTCTGAGGGCTGAGAGCCACTGCTGGGTCCCGGGGTCCATTCTCCCCGACTGTGGTTCCGACTGTGGTTCCCACTGTGAGGTCTGCAGTCCTGAGAGAAGGGCCGCCCAGGCTCTGTTCCTCTTTCTATCTCCCTCCCTCATCAGTTTCTCAGTGCAAGGAAGGTCTGTCTTCCGGACCGTCCGTGTGGGTCAGAGGAGGTCTTAAGCGACAAACCCACCATAGCCTCCCCGTCTCCCAAGGCCTCTTCGTCCCTTCCTCCCAGTGACTCAGGCAGGTCTGGGATTTTGAGTTTAACTCATCCCCTTTTCTGTCTCTGTTGCAGCCAACAGGGCAGCCTGATGGTTAGTGCCCTCTCTGAACCACACCCCGAAAGGCAAACTGCTTGGTGGGTACCTGTGGCACGTTCCGCGTGACCCCCTCGTGGTCCTCCCACGCCCCATCCCGCATTTCTGTCTGTCTGAGCAGGACGGACACACCCACTGTGTGGCTCTTGCCGTGGACACACCCACGTGGCTCACACTCAGCTCCGCCTCTGGGGCTTGCTGGACTTGAGTCACCTGCCTGGGCCCCGTCAGTGGGGATCAAACCCTTGTTCTTACGCCTGTCCCCGGAAGCGTCACGTTTTTTTAGGGAGGTAACAAATGCACCGCTTTTTATTATTTCTTCTTTATTTGTATGCTTAGAAAGTGCTGTTCCCCTAAAGATCAGATAAACAGTTGACTCCATTTTCTTCTCACTCGTTTTTAAATGATCCTACGTTTTCCTTATTTTTACCACATAAGCATTTCTCATGTTAAACCTTATTTTTTATTAAACATTTTACTAAACATTATTTTTAAATTTTAAATGATTTTGGGTTTTTTGTGGGGTTTTTGTTTTTTGGTTTTTTTTTTGTGTGACGGAGTGTCGCTCAGTCGCCCAGGCTGTAGTGCAGTGGCTCGATCTCAGCTCGCTGCAATCTCTGCCTCCGGATTGAATCAATTCCCCTACCTCAGCGTCCCAAGTAGCTGCGATTACAGGCACCCACCACACCTGGCTAATTGTATTTTTAGTAGAGACGGGGTTTCACCATATTGGCCAGGATGGTCTCGAACTCCTGACCTCAGGTGATCCGCCCACCTTGGCCTTCCAAAGTGCTGGGATTACAGGCATGAGCCACTGCGCCTGGCTTATTTTTTTAAATTAAGATTGGGATGAGGGCTAGTCTCTTTATTCCTGGGCCTGTTTGGATGAGAAATCGGTGTGAGCCTAGCATTGTGATAAGAGTTCCTGTGAAATGGTGAGGGAAATTGTAAGTTTCCCTCACCAAGAGCTAAGGGGTTAATTAGCACGGGAAGGGTGTGGCCAACATATCAGGGTATGGGCCGATAGCTTATTTAGCTGACCTTCCTCTAGGACGCAGTATAACAGATAGCCCGGAGAATTTTGGCTTCTCAGGGGTAGGTTCAACCCCTATAGTTCTAGAAATAAGAGGATTTGAACCTCTATTGTTTACTCTATAAGTTAATTCTCTTGTCAGGCATATTTCCAACGTCTGGGGCGGGATGCTGGGAGTTAGGACAGGTGCTGAGATACATCATATGCAGGACACGCCAGTGTCCGTGGGAGGAAGTGTTTTCATAAGAGATGTGTGAGTTGGTCGTAGCGGAATCGAGGGTGTCCCGTTCCAATTCACGGGAATCGAGTGGTGAAAAGAAGGGTCTTGGTAATGAGGTTTGCGGTACAGAGTCCTGGCAAGCATAGTGTGTACTGAGTGTGCCTGGGAAAACAGTAGTAGCTAGGGTGTTTATTATGATAATATTCACGTATTCTGCTATAAAGAAGAGGGCAAGGGCTGGGCGTGGTGGCTCACTCCTGTAATCTCAGCACTTTGGGAGGCTGAGATGGGTGGATCACCTGAGGTCGGGAGTTTGAGACCAGCCTGGCCAACATGATGAAACCCCATCTCTACTAAAAATACAAAAACTTCACCGGACATGCCGGTGCATGCCTGTCATCCCAGCTACTCAGGAGGCTGAGGCAGGAGAATCACTTGAACCCGGGAGGAGGAGCTTGCGGTGAGCTGAGATCACGCCATTGTACCCCAGCCTGGGTGACAGAGGGATATTCCATCTCGAAAAAAAAAAAAAAGAAGAAGAAGAGGGCAGATGAGCTGGCAGCATATTCGACGTTGAAGCCTGAGACTAAGTCTGACTCCCCTTCCGCTAGATCCAGAGGGGCTCAGTTAGCTTCTGCTAGCGTGGAGATAAATCACGTTACGGCTAGGGGCCGTGAGGGCAGCAGCAGTCAGAGGAATTCTTGCGTTGTGATGAGTGTGTATAAGTTAAATGAGCCGCTTATCAGTAGAACTGATAGGATGGTGGCTGGGGTGACCTCACATGAAATTGTCAGGGCCACAGCTCACTGTGCATCATTTGAATTAGATGCTCATCCTGATCACAGAATAGACAGCTGGGCTTGATGTGGCTCGTATAAATAGGAGGCCTATATTAAAATTGATTAGAGGGTCTGGTGTAGGGAGGGGAGTTCCTAAGAGGAGAGTGATGGACAGGGCCAGGGCTGGAGCAGTCATAGCAAGGGTAACCGTGGAGGTTGAGGGCCGCAGGGGCTCTTTGGTGAAAAGTTTTATGGCGTCGGCGGATGACTGAAGCGGCCCATGGGGACCTACAATGTTGGGTCCTCTGTGTGGTTCTTTATAGCCTACGATTTTTCGTTCGATGAGTGTAAGGAACGCTGTAGCGGTAACAGTGGGAGGATGAGCAGAAGGTCAATTAAACGCATGTTGTTAAGAAGCGGAGCTGAACCTCTGATGACAAAGTTTGAAGTTTTATGCAATTTCCAGACTCTGCCATCGTAACAAGCCCTGCTCTTGAGTCGGGTGTGTGATGGTTGGTGAGACGACACCAGCGTCGTCTGCGGAGTGAGGGCGCTTTATGAAGTGGGCCCGTTTCTCTTGTCCTTTTGTACCGGGAGAAAGGTTCAGTAGAGAGAAACCGACCTGGATTACTCCAGTCTGAACTCAGATCACGTAGGACTTTAATCGTGGAACAAACGAACCCTGAGTGGCGGCTGCACCACGAGGATATCCTGACCCAATGTCAAGGTTGTAAATAAACCCCGTCACCGACACGGACTCTAGAATGGGCTATGCTGTTACGCCCACGGCGACTCATTCCATTGATGTAAGTATTGGGTCAGTGCGGGTTAACTCGCCGAGACTGGTGCGGTGTTAGTTTAGGTAGTTCAGAGGTTGGATTATGCTCTGAGGTCACCCCAACCAAAACTTTTAACGCAGGGATGGTAGGCTAGGGCCTGTAGGCCTGATTGAGTTTGTATTTGCAATTTGCTTTAATGAATTAACAGTCCACAGGGGCTTCTACTGTCACTCGTTTATTTCAGCCTCTTCACGGATAGGTCAATTTCACTGATGAGAAGCAAGAGACAGCTGAGCCCTCGTGTGGCCGTTCATACGAGCCCCATACAGATCGGCGTTCTCCGTACGACATTTACAATGATTCTACGAGTCTAACGTTGTTTCATGATAAGAAGTCTGTCATGATGGCCACTGTGGGAAAACAGCACGGAGGTTCCCCCAAAACTAAAAACAGAACCACCATGTGATCCGGCCGTCCCACGCTGGGCGTAGCTCATGGAGGCCACATCAGCATGTGGAAGGGACACCGGATCCCCGTGTTTACCACAGCGCTGTCCACACAGCCGGACACAGAACCAGCCTCAGCATCCTGCAGCCAGGGAACGGTGCATCCTCATCGGAGAACGGCTCCTCCACAGAAGAGGGAGCCGTGTCATTGGTGCCGACGTGGATGAACTGCAGGGTTTTACGATGAATGAGGGAAGCCAGGAAAGACAGATGCTACGTGATCTCACTCATACGTTCAGCCTAGAAAAGTTGAACTCACAGAAGCAGAGAGGGGACCTGGGGCTATGGGGGGGGTGGGAACTGGGGAAGGGTTGGTCCAAGGGTACAAAGTTTCTGTTAGAGACCAGGGGTGGTCACTGTAATCCCAGCACTTTGGGAGGCCAAGGCGAGTGGATTGCCTGAGGTCAGGAGTTTGAGACCAGCCTGAGCAACATGGTGAAACCCCATCTCTACTAAAAATACAAAAATTAGCCAGGCGTGGTGGCGGGCACCTGTAATCCCAGCTACTCGGGAGGCTGAGACACAAGAATTGCTTGAACCCGGAAGGTGGAGTTGCAGTGAGCCGAGATCGCACCACTGCACTCCAGCCTGGGGGAGAGCGCAAGACTCCATCTCAAAAAAAAAAAATCCATTAGACAAGAGGAATAAGTTCAAGAGACGCGCTGCACGGCATGGTGACTTCAGCTGGTAACGCCACATTCTGTCCTTGAAAATCATTAAGAGGAAAAAAAATCATTGAGAGTAGATCGTAAGTGTTCTCACCGCAAAAAAGGTGATATGTGGCTTGACTCAGTCATTCGGCAGTGTAGACACTCCCCAACGCCACGCTGGACATGATAAATACATACAGTAAAAGAAAAAATACGTTTGTAAAACTAAGCATGGCTACTGTGTGGGCTCTGCTGGTCGCCTGCTGTCAGCTCTGGTCCTGGCTGGACTCTGGGTCCTGCCCACTCTCCGTGGCGATCGGCGTCCCCTTGGCTGCCTGGATCCCCGGCCCCGCCCGCCAGACAGTGAGCTCACATTCTCTCTGGATTCTGTGGGAAGAGAGGCCCCTGGAACAGTCCCGACGCTGAACTCTGCACGGCCAGCACCACGACTCTGGTGGGAGGCTCCTCCCCGAGGAAGCAGGAGGACCTCAAAGCTGGCATGAATGGCCGCTGTGAGCAGGCAGCCGGGTGCCTCGGGGACGGCAGCGTGACTCCCACCCGTGATTCCTGGATACCATTGCCACGGAGAAGCGGCACCAGACCTGGGTTGCAAGCACCTGGTCCGTTCTGCAGGGCAGCACCCATCCATTCCAGAGGTCTCCCGGCTGGGGCCACAGGTGGTCATCGGGGGCTGATCCACGCTCTGTGGGACCCGCTGCCCCGGGAGCCCGGCCTGAAGCATGGGATGAGTCCTGCGGTGGGAAATGCGTTGGTGGGGGCGTGATGGAGAGTGGGGGTGCTGTTGAGTCCATGGGCGGAGCCATGGGCAGGAATGGCAGGTCTACATTCAGAAAACCGCGAGGACCTCCGTGACGGGTGATGCCTGTCCCTGCCCTGTCTGTGGAGGGCGCCAGAGGCAGATAAGGACCTGTCCCCGGGGAATGGCACCAGGAGGGGCTGGGGTGGGGTGTCGTCCCTAGGGGCAGCAGGGCACTTGTGCTGCGGGGCCAGGCAGAGCCCCCATCCCGAACATCCCAGCTTCCTCTGGGCACCGTGGGTCCTGCCTGGCCTGGCCGCTGAGTGACCACGGGCTCTGACCATGTTACCGTGTGAACACACCGTGGGCTGCACGACTTTTTCCTGCGGTCTTCATCTCTCCACGTCTTTCGTGCCCTCGATGCTTCTGAGGCGCGCCGGGCAGGTGTGTGTAGAACGTCCCCTCGTGGGGGTTTGTTGGGTGTTTTCCTAGGATTGAGATTGGGGTTGTGCATTTTTGACCAGGATACTGCAGAAGTCACACGCTCCTCTTGATTTTTATTTTCATTTTTATTTTATAGAGACAGGGTCTCACTCTGCGGCCCAGGTTGGAGTGTGGTGGTGCCATCACGGCTCACGACAGCCTCAAACTCCCAGGCTCATGCAATCCTCCCGCCTCAGCCTCCAGCCTCAGCCTGGAGTGGGGACAGGATGACGAGAGCTCACCCTGCATCCCAGTGGATCTCTGGGCCACACTCTGGCCATGGCTCGGACACGGACACCCTGGGCCCCAGGGGAAGCCTCAGCTGCATTCTGGGCTCCCTTCTGGGGACAGAGTCAGGACACCAAGACCCTCTGCAGGTCCCCTCGAGCAGGTGTGGCTCAGACCCCTTCAGCCTCTAACCAGACAGGAGCCAGGGCCTGGGGGTCCCGACAGGAAGGCGAGGGGTAATAAGTGAGGCACAGGAGCCTGGGGTGGGGCACCTAAAGGGGATGCAAGTGGCCCCTGGTTTTGGGGCATTCGCTGATCCACCTGGGGCACCCAGGATTGACCCTGGCCCTTCTTTCCCCGGAAGCAGCGTCAGGAAGGAAAGGAACTGCCCGGTCGGGCCACGCGAGATCCGAGCACACGCGGGATCCGAGCACACGGGAGAGAGGTGAAGAAGCCAGGCCATGTCTCAAGCGTCTCAAGCTCCTTCCGAAGATCATTTAGGGCCATGGTCTCCCCTGAAAGGATCCGGGGAACCTCTGGGACCCATGGGCCATGTGGGAGAGCGGCTGAGACAATCCACCACGGGAGAGGATGCTTCGTGTCAGCAGGTGAATGTCAGTGCCTGGGTGGGGACTTCGCCCTGGAGCAGCCAGGTGGGAGCTGGAGGGGAACTCGGTCAGCGCCGCCACCCTCAGCCCCTTCAGAACTGAAATGGATGCAAAAGGCCACTCCTGCCTTTCCTGTCAACGTCCTCAGCCCAAGATGGGGCTGGCCCTGGAGGAGACTCGCCTGGCCCAGTCCCAGGCGGGAGTGGCTGTCCAACAGGCCCCTGTACCTGTTCCCTGCCTTTCTGGGGCCTCAGTTTCCCTGCCTGGTCCCTAGTGGCCTCTCCAGGCTTGCAGCCTGCTGCTGGGTGGAGCTGGTGCAGGGAGGGGGTGGGGGGGCAGCAGGTGCAGCCCCCAGGCCTGCCGAGGAGCGCACGGGCGACGCACCAGCTCCTTCAAGGAACAAACAAAGGCTGCAGTTCCTCATAAGTGCTGACAGCTGCGGGCCAGAGCAGGGGAAAGTCCACCAGGAGGCTCGGCCGCCCACCCCGCAGCCTCACCCTGACCGCGTTTATGGCCAGATCCTGTTGTGGGCGCAAGTCCAGCTCCACCACCCTACCTCCTGCTGGCATCTTCCGGGAATGGCAGCCACAGCGGGAACCTGGGAATCCAGGAGCTGGGAAACGGCCGGGAATGGCATCAGTTCCCAGAGGTGGAGAAAACAGGCAGCTGTCCCACTATCCAGATCGTAGGACTGCGGTGGTGCCATCAAGAGTTTTAGGGGACGTTGCCCAGCTCCCCAGACTCAGCCCTCCCGGAGTCCAGGGCTCCCAGGCTGCCCTCTGGCCCTTGGGGATGTGCCTGGAGAGGATGAGTGGGGCTGGAGGGGGCTGGGCCCGGTGCCCACGCGTCTGTCCATCCGTTCTGCAGGGGGCAGCCTCCCAGGGCCCCCACTGCCTCCCCGAGCCCCAGGGGAGGGTGGATGGGGGTAGGCCAGGAGGATGCTTGCCAGGAGGCGTTCAGGTAGGAAGGTTAGGGTGAGGCTGGCGGTTAGGGATTAGGGCTTGGGGTGTAGGGCTGGTCTAAGGTTAAAGTGTCGTGGCCAAGGGACTTGGGTGGGGGCTTAGGGTGAATTTAGGGCAGAGCAGGCTGGGGTGAGGGTAATTTGGGGTGAGATGTTAGGGTCAGGACCCTGGGACCACACTGGGTCTGATGCATTCAAGGGCGCTTTGTCAGCCATCAAACGGGGCAAGACCCGCCACCTGGGCAACCGGGGCCTTGCAGCCCTGCACCTGCACCCGGGGCCCCTCCTGTGCCCACAGGGCCTCCCCTGGTCAGCTGGGAGGGCTCTGCAGGCTGCCTCCTCTCCCTAAGTGGATACTTCCTCCAAGGCTGGCCAGACCCAGCTGACTGCTCCCCTCTGGGCCCAGGCAGTCACCAAGGGGGCCAGCTGTCCTCAGGCTACTCAGCCACACAGGCCTGGGCCTCAGTGGGGCTGTAGGACCTGTCCTCTACAGCTGGGCAGTCCACAGTATCCAGGTAGCCTGCCCTGGGCCTGCCCAGGTGGTGCCTGGCGTGCAGAGGATGGGAGGGCGGCTAGCCCTCCACCCCTCACCTGCTGAGCCCCATCTCTGGCCCAGATAAGGTCCTGGGGAAGTTGTTTCCACCAGGCCCAGCTTCAGGAGGGGCTGCAGTGTCCACACCCGTCTCCCCCTGCAGCTCAACCAGACACCAGGGGAGGCCCCCAAACAGCTGTGGGAGCTGCAGGAAAGAGGGGAGGACAGGGCAGGATGTGGAGGAGGGAGGAGCTGGCCAGGCGGCCCCCCGCCAGGGGTGCAGGCTCCTGTGGACGCTGCAGACCCCAGGTCCTCCCTGGCCCTCCCCAGCTGGCCCGCCCTTACCCTGTATACAGCTGGCCCTCAGCAAAGCTTGCCGCTGCTGATGGACAATTCCATGGCTCATTCCAGCATCTCCGTGCCCCAGGAGACAGTGCCCTCCTGGCCCCAGCCTGTGCCCTCTGTGGCCATCAAGAGCCCCACCAGGCCTGTGGTCACAGGCAGGGCCAGGGCAGGGAGGAGGAGCAGGGGAGGCGCCAGCGTCCAGGCACCCGTGTCTAGGCAGGTGCCACCTCCGACATGGACAGGGCGTCAGGCCTGGGGCACAGGTGCCGGGGGCTGCAGGGACAGGGAGGAGGGGTAAAACCCCTACAGCAGGTCAGTCTGTGACCACACACCCCCATAGGGACAGTGGCTTGCAGGGACCACAGCCCAGGGCGGCCTCACCCCTAGCGCATCCCAGCAGCAGCAGCGACGGCCATGGCCACCAACATGCTCATCGCCACCACCACCCGCATGAGGCCCTCCGTGGCCAGCGCTCCCATCACCCATATCCCCATCTTGCTGAAAGCAGGAAAGCCAGGGCCCAGGGCCGGAGCCAGGACGGGTCCCCTAGATGGGAGAGGCCTGGTCTCACCCCCAGAGTGGCCCACCCTGTCCCACAGCCAGGATCATAATGCCAGTCTCCCAAGGGGTGAGCACAGGGGAGTGTCTGGCCCTGTTATGGGGAGGGAACTCTCCATGGGGGCCAGGGGCTGGGGAGCCTCAGGGGTCACAAGAAGCTGGTAGAGCCGTGGCCATGGCGGGGGGGCAGGTGCCCCAGGACGGGGAGGGGAGGGCATGGCCTTGGGTGCTAGCAGCCCCGAACTGGCACCTGGCGCTCGGGCCATGTGAGGGCCTGGGGCCTGTGCCGTCGTGGCCAGGAACACCTTGAGAAGCCAAGAGGGCCATCCAGGGTGGGGCAGAGCAGGGCAGGGCAGGGACAATCGGCCCAGACACCTCTCCACCCCTCAGACACCCCCAGACCCAGCTGGGGCAGCATAAATATGCAGAGTCCTCAGCCCAAGGCCCTGAATTAGGCATCTGGGGACCTGCCTATCTGGCTGGGACCCCTGCCTCTCTATGCAGAATCCTGATGCCCCCTAGCCGGCCCGGGGTTCCAGCAGAAGCTGGTGGCAGCCCCCGAACCCCTCTCCTGGGGCCACACAGAAGGTGGGCCAAAGGCCACGGATGCAGGGCCTGTGGACACAGCGGCTACATCGCTGCCCCAGGACTAGGGTTGGGTCTGGGAGTGGAGGACCCAAGGGCAGTCACGGGGAGATGCAGACAGGCCTGGGCTGAGACGGTGTCTGGGTGGGAGTCCAGAGCGGGGGGCCCAACTTCCCAGGTGCTGAGGGAGCCCCCGCCCCTGAGTCCCTGGTGAGCTGAGTCTCCAGGGCGTGGTGCTCCCAGCTTCCTGGCCAGGCCTTGTGGCTGCAGAGGGACGGACACCAGGCCTGGTTTTCTGCTGGGGCCACCTCTTCTCAGGGGCCAGGGCATTGCCGCTTCTGAAAATGAGCAGGAAAGGGGGTGCTCGGTGCAGCCTCAGGGCCTTGGGGACCCTCAGGATCCTTGGGTCTTACAGGCTCCCAGAATGCAGAGGGAGAGCAGGGCAGTGGGGCCAGGGCTGCGGCCCGCATGTCTCCTCCACGTCTGCCCGGGGCTGTCCACCGCGGGGAGCCGGGGCTCCTCAGCCCCGACCTGACACCCCCGGCCCCGGGCGCTCGGAGCAACGTCTGCCTTCCTAGGCTCCCTGGCAGCTGTGGCTTCCTTGCCCAGCCCAAGCCGGCTGCAGCCAGACGTAATGGCTGGTGTGGTGCTGTGGAAGGTTCCAGAGGGTCGTGATGCCACAGTCTGTCAGCAGGTGGCGCCCGGCGCCCACACGGCAGCCCGGAGGAGGGCTGGGCAAGGCATGTGCTCAGAGCCTGCAGCCCAGGCGTGTTCCCGCGTGTGCCTGTGTGTGGGCGGGTCCAGGTCCCCGGGGGCTCTCAGCCATCGGGAGCACGGGCGGCCAGGCCGAAGCACTCTGGCCCCATGGATGGGAGGCTCCGGGACAGACAGGACTGAGTGGGAGAGAAGCTGGGCGGGTGTGGCCGGGGGGAGGCGTGAGGGTGACCCCGCTAAGTGGCGCAGGGACGATCTGAGTCCCACAGGGCCCGGCGGTGCCTGAGTAATAGGAGAAGCCGTGTGAGCCGGAGCGTGAGCCGTGCAGGGGTGCGACAGCGGGGTGGGCAGGCTCGGGCCCTGTACACACGGGTGTGGGCGTGGCTGAGCGACCACTCGCCCCTCTCTCTCACTTACCCGGCAGTGGGCGTGGGACCCCCAGCCCCTCATTTCTTGGTCTCGCTGGGCCCACCTCTTGCCTGGCCCTCCCAGAGACTGACCTTTGGCCTCCACCTCCTCGAACCACAGGGGTTTCCTGTCCCCATCTTTGTCCCTGTACATGGGGCCTTGGGTGACACCTGTGGGCTCAGGCACCACATGGGGCCCAGGACACTGGAGGCCGCAGCATGTCAGGGCAGGGAGGCTCCAGTCAGCCCAAGGGCATCCAGCCTCTCCACTCCCTCCCTGGTGACCTTGGGCAGGCCTCAGTCTCCTCATCGACGTGGGCACAGGAGCTGTCTCTACCTGCAGTAAATCCAGTGATGGCAGAAGCACACACTGGGACCCGCCCGCCGCACACACTGGGACCCGCCCACCAGCGCACACACTGGGACCCGCCCACCAGCGCACACACTGGGACCCGCCCACCAGCGCACGTACTGGGACCCGCCCACCAGCGCACGTACTGGGACCCGCCAGCACACACACTGGGACCCGCCCGCGCACACACTGGGACCCGCCCGCCAGCGCACACACTGGGACCCGCCCACCAGCGCACACACTGGGACCCGCCAGCGCACACACTGGGACCCGCCCGCCAGCGCACACACTGGGACCCGCCAGCGCACACACTGGGACCCGCCCGCCAGCACACACACTGGGACCCGCCCACCAGCACACACACTGGGACCCGCCCCGCCGCACACACTGGGACCCGCCCACCAGCACACACACTGGGACCCGCCAGCCGCACACACTGGGACTTGCCAGGGATGGTGGCTAAGGCCACCCTAGAGGCCTGTCCAGCTGCTGCTCCCTGTCTCAGAGCCAGGGTCCCCTGAGATTTGCCCTGACAGGCAGCAGGAAGGCGGGATGCCTGGTGGCCTCCTTCCCTCAGGCCCTGGGGAGGGTCCGGGCCGGGTTCTTCTTTGACAGCCTGCCTGGGTTCCACCTCAGGCCTGCAGGAGGGTGGAGGAGTCCACATCGTGGCTGACCCCGGGGACTGGGGAC
>CAUYLG010062444.1:0-120535 GCA_963573385.1 Cacajao melanocephalus | reverse complement strand
AGATTTGCTTGACCCTCATCTGCCGTGGCTGCCGGGCGCTAATATTTTGCCTTTGCACCCCAGCTTGGGTGACCGCTTGAGTCTCTGCCAAAAAACAAAAAAAAAAAACACCATTTTAATCTTTTTTTTTTTTTTTTTTTTTTTGCAATGTAGTGGAGAAAAGAAATACTTAGATTATTGTTACAAAACTGCTTCTTAGAAAACTGAAGTCAGACAGGTCTATATAGACCCCGACTCAATAATTTATGTCAACGTGTACTTGTCTAGGTAGGATCAGAAAATTCCATTTATGGTTTGTTTTCATAATTTCCTACCTTTTTACTAAGCTACATTGCCTACATTTTGTTTCTTTCAATACATAGAGTGAATACTTTATAAAGTTGATTTTTTATTACTAATTTTGAAAACTTTCTTGCTCAATTACATTTTTTGATATGAATGGTTAGGAAAACTTTGTCTTCTTTCATTTTCCTAACTGCTTTTACCAAAATGAGAGGACACACTGAAAGAGAAATGGCATTTCTTGAATTTAAGAACACGAGTTTTTTTGTGGTTTGTTTTCAGTTTTAAATTTTTTTGAGGCATATTTAAACATGTCACCAAATAGCCAGACTCAAACTATCCGTTTCAAGGATGACTAGTTGCATACCTTCTCATCGAAGTTAGTATTCCTGAGAGCTATATGATAGCTACCTCTTGATGGTTCTGAGTTTCTTTTGGGTATGTTTTTTGTAGCTGCTGCTTTGTGGGTTTGTTTTTTTGTTTTTTCTTTTTTGGTCCTTTGCTTTTTTTTCTTTTTTATAGTTTAAATATTTTGTCAAAGCAGTATATTCATAGAGTAGGAAAAAATGCAAATAAAATTACTCCACAACTCACAGTCCTCTCTAGAAGCAACTGCCTTTTACTTGTCCTGTATACTAAATAATATGCTTGCACTGCACCATCTTGTTTTATCAGCTTTAGATTTTACCTCTTGTCCTATGAAGATAGAAAAACATGTTGGATAGATTTTAATTACTTCAATGCCAGTAATCAGCTGTTTGATTCTACTTCAGTCCGTTAATCTTACTCAGACCTGGGCATGAATAAAATCATTTGGGAAGCTTGTGCAAATGCAGCTTCACGTTTCCTGTCCTCTGAGAGCTTGACATTAGAGGCCTAGAACTAGGCTCCCAAATCTCTAGGAGCTGTTAGATGATTCTGATGCACGCCCTTTATGGAGTGCAGGGTTAGATATTTTGTCATGTACTTAACTGTAAAATAAAGACAGCAGTTTCAGCCTTTTGCATTTCAGTTGTAAGATGAACCTTGTCATTCATACCCATGTACAATTTGTTATGTAACAGAGGCAATCCGTTTCTGGAAAATATTTAAGTAGTATGTTGTCATCTTATTTTTAAAATATACTTAGGAATCAAAAAATGAAGTCTATATAAAAGTGATATTTTCAATATATTCTTATTTTTTATCATCTTTGCTAGAATTATATGTATTTTCCGCTTCCAAAGATTATTCTCTACTTTAGCTGTAAGAAAGTCATTGCTGATTGTAGATTTCTGTTATAGTAGAATCAATTCTAGTTTAGAAGCATAACTAGTAAATTGTAAATCTTACCAATGCTGATTGGAGAGAACGAAGGCATTGATGATACACCCTATTCTAGGCGTGTCTGGTAGGAATTATTGTCCTTAGATGTTCTACTCTTCCATTGGTGCAGGGGTGTTCTATGCCTGTCACAATTAAAGCTCAGCCGCCCCCTTTTAAGTAAAGCAAAAATTTTAGTTTGGCGTTTGATTGTTTTATAAGCAATACATTTTTCAAATCAAAATGAAAATCTAATGAAAAGTAGGCTCCATCTTGCAAGTAGCCTCTGTTGCAGGAATTTTTGTTTTAGATACCTTCCCTGGAATCCACCAAGTCCAATAAAAGAAATAAAATCGAAATCATAGACTTTGGGTATGTCTCTTAACCTTTATTTACTTATCATAAGTTGACAGGGAAACAAATCTTTCAGGCCCAGAGCCACGTTATGATTTTGTGACAGAAGGAAAAGAGAAAGGATACTATCTAAATGTGGCGAGTGCATGCTTGAATTTAAAAGTGGGTTTTAGAAAAAACATAATTAATGGGGGAATAATGTATGTAGAATTTACTATGCAGGACCACTTTCTTTTATAGTAAGGAGGTGTACATTCCTTTATTGGTATACTTAAAATTTTCTCATTGTAAGTATACAGAATATAACTATTACCCAGGTGCAGCGAGTACTTATATTCTGTACGCTTATAGTGAGAAAACTGCATTAGTCTTAATTTTAATAACGTATGCTCTAGTAGATACTTGTCACTATTTTTGGCTTTACCAGCATATTCTTATTAAGGTAGATAGGGCAAACTTAATGCCAAGATGGAAACCAAAAAATAAAATCCAAAACCCTATAAAACTAGTGCTTGCTTTTCCAGTTTTTTAGCCTGAATACTAAAAATATATATCGTAACCCAAGTCTTTAGCTTTTGCTGTCTTATTTTTTCTTTAATTTTGTCCTTAATATAACAATATATTGTAGAAATTGACTTTTTAAATATGCTCAAGGGAAGTATGTCGGCAAATATTTTTTACTTACCCTCCCTATAATTAGTAACAAGTTATTTTGAAGAAAGTGATGTATACCTTCTTTGGTTGAACTTGACCTCATATTAAATAATAATTTTGTTATACAGTGAATGGACTTGTTAGAAATAGAAGCCAAACAATATTTATTAGAAAAATCTAGGTAAAGGGTGTGAGTGGAAAATTATTTGCAGAACCAAATATTATATTATTTGTTTCCATATTTTTAATAAATACACATACATTTGTATATTATGATATGTAAAAACATAAATACAACATTTATTACTATTTGAAACTAAAACAGAAGCAGTCATGAAAATAAATGTATTTTGGGGCTACCACTTCATGGAATATGTAAGTTTCCTGAAATAAGATATAAAGAGGAAATAATCTCAGCTCTGAACTAGTACTTGTGGACCTTTACATCATAATTATATGTTTAGTGTTTGTTACGGGTTTTTATTCTTATCATTTTTCCATTTTTTCTTTTTATCATAATAAACATCTATTTAAGATGCACAATGCATATTTGCTTCTTTCTGTTACTGAATTTTTTTCCTAATGAAAGTTTGTGGTGTGTCTTACTAAGTAAAAATTTTGGTTAGATGCTGTTGCTTTTTAAAATCTAAAGTAAAGCACCATTTGCATGTAATTTTTTCATGTAATTTTATATGTATATTTGCATTATACAGTAGCTAATGGGAATGTTAACTCAAGAACTCCATTATTGGCAATATATCAGGAATGGCTAGATTAAAAATCCTGTTTATACAATGTCTGATTAAGCTATAAGATCAGAAAAGTACCTTCGTGCAATGATTTTATATGTAATCTTTTGAATCTTATAAATCTAGACTTCAGCAAAAAAGTTTTTTTTTTTTAATTTATTTTGCTGTAGGTGTGACATTGTTAAACTATTCAGAGATTTGTTTCATAGTAACTCCTAGCTGTTGGCTATACAGTCCTGTTATTAGTTTTGAGGTCCTGTTGGAGAGGTTTGAATTGTGATGGGCCCTTTAATTGTCTCTTACTGTAGCAGAATCTTCTATTCACATTTCTGTTTGCAAAATCGGAATGATTATATTCTTGCAAATGAGATCCGTATCCATTAGCTTTATTTTTATGATTTCAAATATGAATAATAAATCTAAACAGTTTCACAATTCTTATTTTACCTATGAGATTTTAGTTTAATTAATTAATTTATTGGGTACATATGCCTACACCGTTGTAATCTGTATAGATGTTACGTAGGTTTATAAGACTCTAGATGTTTATTCATTCAACAAATGTGTTTTGAGTCCATATTATACGCCAGGCTTTGTCTTAGTCACTGGGGATAAAGTGGTGGAAAAAGCCAGAAAAATATCTGCTATCATGGAGCTTATTTACTCCGTGATAGCAGATATTTTTTTTCAATTATTTTCTTCAGTTATTACATGTTGAAGAAAATGTGCTTAGGTTTCATGGAATTTTATGGTATTTTTTGTTTGTTTGTTTTTGAGACAGGGTCTCACTGTGTTGCCCAGTCTGGAGTCCATGGCATGATCTTGGCTCACTGCAGGCTCAATCTCCTGGGCTCAAGTGAACTCAATCTCCTGGGCTCAAGTGAACTCAATCTCCTGGGCTCAAGTGACCCTCCCACATCAGCTTAGAACCATAGGTGTATGCCACCATGCCCAGCTAATTTTTGTATTTTTTGTAGAGATTGGGTTTCACCATGTTGCCCAGGCTGGTCTTGAACTCCTGGGGTCAAGCAATCCTCCCGCCTTGGCCTCCTAATGTGCTGAGATCACAGCTGTGAGCCACCAAACCCAGACTTAATTTTATGTTTATTTCAACAAAACGTACTCTGTCCAAAGGTAAGGCCCCTGGATTTTCCAGTGGATAATGCCTATCAGTGTCTGTGTTAACACCTTTTTGACCTATGCTAAAATTCATGTTATAGGGGACTGAGAAGAGTATCTTTGGACTTTTTAAAAATTATGTACTCTAATGTTAATTATTACTACATACAGAGTATTGTTCTATTCATTGAGATCATATTTGTTCTTTAAGATTCAGGTCAGATGTTATTTTTCCCTTGATTATCTTAGTCAGAATTAGCTACTTCTATGTTTCAATACATGCTTTACATACATTTAATCCTACTTTCATTGGCTTGTAGAGGATGGATCATGCCCTTTTCATGTGTATGACTCACATTTTTGAGATGTTCATTGAATAATGAATTGAATGAATAGCTTCTTGGGTATTTAGAATCTTATTTTTTTTAAAATGTATTCATGCACAGGTGACTTGAACTGTTTGAAAACTAATGCTAATATCTGCTTTTATTTCCCTCTGTTTTATTTTTCTTTGTGGGCTAATGGAAAGCTGTTTGCATCTATGTAACATTAGAGCTGAATCTCAGTTATCAGATTAGGGCACTCTAATAAATATTGTTAGATACTGCTATCTCACCATACATTTCTCAGTAATCTCTATTAGGACAAATACTCTGAAATAACTTGTTATTGTTCCCGTTTTACATGAAGAGAAACCCAGGGCCTAAAATAATCAAATAACTAAGGCATGTGATGACTGAAATTACACAGCTGAGAATCCCAACTCACGCTTGCTTTGTCTGTGCAGATCTTCCCTCCCTGGTCGCTAATACTCAGACTACACGTACACGTTTCAAAACTCTTTCTATTCTGAAAACAAAAATCTGCATGGCTAACAAACATTGTTTTCCACTGATAGTTTTTGAAAATTCTTCTCATCAAGGTATGACAGATGAAGAGAGACCAAGAGAACCCTCCAATAGAGGTGTGTCCCAAGAAAGATGTTCTGTGAACTCATTTGAGTGAATAGCTATGGGAAAAGTAGATGGGAGGCCATGAACTATTCTAGTCCTTGTCTGGGCTTCGGTGTATGCCTTTCTCTGCTTCAAAGATTCTCTCTTATTTATTCAGAATTTGAGAGATGTTTATGATAACACTGTATATTTGTGTGTTGTTTATGCACAGGTTTTGGCCCCAGAATGTTTCAGACATGGTGTATTTTTCTCACTGGAGGAGAACAGCTGTTTGGGAATGAAGGCAGTAGTAGTAGTAGCAGCAGCAGTGGAGATATTAGTAGTAGCACCGGGAGTATTACTAGTGTTCATGGAATTCCCACTGTAGTAGTAAATATTCATAGAAGTTTCAAAGCTGCAGTTTGAGATGATAAAGATTAATGATATCAACACCTTTAATTTAGAGATGAAAAACTGAAATCCAAAAAGGTTATCAGGCTCCTTATGATTTTAAAAGAAAGATTATATGCCCTTAGCTGTGTGTTGGGAAAATAGCAAATAAGAAAAAATATGCACTTGGATACCTTTACTTATTAGTGATTTTTTTCTTTATCACATTCACTGTTTGTGACACTGGAATAATAAATACTTTTCTCACCCATTTTCTTATTCAAGAGGGTATTTTTAAATTCTGCTACATCACTAGCACAAATGTATATTTACTGGATGAAGGAATGAATTCAATTCAATATCTTTATGCCAGCTTTTGTCTCCTTTATCAATGTTAATGTTATATATGCATAATTCTTAGCTTAGTATTATGTAGATTTTTCACATTAATGATCACGAGCTATAAACCAATACAAAATTTTGGATACATTTTGATTAGAAAGAAATATATGTCCCCCTTCCTCCATTTATTCCCCAGAACTTTTCAACACTAACATTTGGTCCTAAACCGTAAGATGCTTTTCGTAGAATTCTTTCCAGCTGCAGAGTTACCAGCAAAAGTTCTGTCAAATACTATCAAGGCCACACAACATGGTTAAAAATGGCTCATCCCTATCAAGATGTATGGGTAGTATTGAAGCAAACCTCTAAGCAGCGTTAGGTTTTCCTTTGAAATGGTGGTCATACTGTGAAGTGAACTTTTACTGCTGTTTGGGGTTGTTTTTCTCTGTTTTCATGAACACAACAGCCTTATTATGTTGATATGATTTGACTCCCTAGTCCTTGGCACTGGGGCCAGAATGTCAAGTGATGCAGTTGTCTCAACTCACGGGTCTGCAGGGAAAGCCAAATAGCTGGATGTCATTGCTGTGTTTCTCTGGATTTTTTTGCCATCCCAAATCTCCATGTTCTTATATTCTTTCAGGAGTCAATCCCTGTTTTCCTTGGTGAAAGTTCTATTTTCATTCACAGTTTTATTGTAGATTAAAGGCTGATGCATTAGAAAGTTATCAGGTAATCAATAAACTTCAGTCACCCTATTTTGTAATGAAGCTGTCCTGTTGATCAAAGTGGACATTTAGGCTTTTGGCTTTTAAACAGCAATTACTGAAAGTTCAGATAATGTGCTTATGGAATATGTAGACCTATCCTCTTATGTATAGGTCTTATGTAGAGATGGAGACATGAATTTATGTGTGTGTGATGTACATATAAGCAGGCTAATATATACAAATATCTGAATTTTATGTAAAATATAACATTCTTTTCTTATAATTTTTGTTAAATTTTAGGAAAATGAGAAGTCATCAGTAAACGTCTCTCTCTCTCTCTATATATATATGTATATGTACAGGGGTGTGTGTGTGCATTATATTTTCTTGCCTCAGATTGGTATTAAAATGCTTCAAAAACTTTAACGTAAAATTTCAATAGTTGTAAATATAGTAAAACATGAATTTTGTGATTACAAAAGTGGAAAAATGCTCTTTTTCATATTATTTATAATAGTTAAGGAATAACAGTTTTAGACTCTTTACATTTGGCATCTTTATTTTGGTAACATGTAGCTTGTCCTTTTGGTTAAATTCCTGCCATAACTTTTTTTCATAATAAAAAGGAAGTAATGTTCACAAACATTCAAAGTGCCATGCATTGTGCTAGGTGCTGGGAACTGAAAGATGAATACAATACTAGCAATAATACTACTCATTTATATTTGTTTAGCATTTTAGATTTCATAGGCCATTTTCACATCCTGCATCTCATTTGCTTCTCACAATGACCTTGGGATATAGACAGAGCAGACAAAGGGGATATAGACAGAGTAGACAAAGCTCATACGAGTTTAGTCTGGGTCCTGTATAAGGAACCACATTCATAAGTGTTGAATGGCAGAACCAAAACTCACCTGGTAACATTTTCCCTTGTATGCATTCCAGTAAAATGTACAAACTTGTTATTATTTGATTTGCCATGACTGTACAAGTGAATTAAAGACATATAATAAGTGTTTTTACCACATGCATATATACACACATAAATTTGTATGCTCGTATAATGCAAAAAAAGAAAAATGACAAATTTATCAAAAATGATTTTTTTATTCTTCATGGAATTATTCTAATTTATAACATAATGCACAAACTAATACATATATGGAAAACAAGGGCGGAGCCGACAATTGCCGAAGTTCCCTATTTCTCTATGAAAATCTTTATCCTTGTGTTTTGGATTGTAGAAATGTGGTTAAGTTCTATGTGTATGTACTTCTTCGGCTTCGGGAATCCTGAATGTTTGCTTAGCAAAATGATGATGCTCTCAAAACAGAATTTTTAAATTTTGGTTTGGACTTTGTTTGGCAACATATAATTAGGCCAGCAAACATTTACTAATGTTTGCTGAAATTAATTGTATATCACACTGTGCATTTTGTCTGATACTACTTTTTTATAGTATTTCATGCTACTTATAGTGTTGATGTTGAAGTCACTAAAGCTGTATGATACAAACACAATGAGATTTATTTAGGGGACTGAGTCCAATGTACTGCATAAGAGTAGGACATTGGACCTACGCCACTTGAGTTCAAATCTCTACCAAGTGTGTGACCTTGTACAAGCAATTTAAGATCATTATGCCTCAGTTTCCTCTTGCATAAAAATGGGATAAATATTATCTTCCCTAGGGTGAATATATATGTGTGTGTGTGTGTATATGTGTATATATATATATATATATATATACACACACACACACGTGTGTGTGTGTATGTGTGTGTGTGTGTGTGTTTAACATTGTGTATGTTTATGTGAAATATATAATATTTGGCACATAGAACATGCTATATAGGTTTTTATTCTGTGTATACAAAAATATACGGATATATGAAATACACAATACATACCATTTATAATATATCACAAGTGCATTCATTTATGATCAACTTACCTTTTTGTGTTCTTCATACTCAAATAATGTCTCCCCATACCAGTATATGGGCTGTATCTACTGTACCTATACATACTGTAAATAGTTATAACAACTTAACCTTTTGCTGTTGATCACACTAAGTAGTTCAGTGCACATCTGTAGTGATACTGTCAAAAGAAACTCAGAAGTGTTATTTGTTCAAACCTACTGTGTCTTTGACCATAGGAATTCATAAATAAAAAGTGTTGTGCTGGAAACACTCTAATACTTATAATACAGACCCTGTTATAGGATCAGTTAGCATCTTATGTGTAAGATTATGGGTTATGAATTCTGGTCAATCAAGAACACCCTAATTTGTGGGTCTAACAAAATTGCTTCTATCCTCAATGTTCTTGTTGATTCTAAAGTTGATGTATTCGTTAAAAGGAAAAAAAGTGTTGATTTTTCAATTAAGATGCAACCTTTACAATGCGAAGCAATAATAATTATAGTGTTCACTCAGCCGGAAGAAAAAATTTCTCTAGTTAAATAGCAATAATCAAGATGAGAAATACATTAGAAGGGTGCTAAATTTATGATCATTGCTATTTAAATGATAAAAATGAATTCATGGAACCCTTGCTGTAACACTATTTGCAGTGAAGTGGTATTCAGCTATAAAATGGCCCCCTGGAAGTCCATTTAAAATTAATGGGCTGCTTAAATTGTGACTGACCAAAAATCACCTTATAAAATAGCTACTTCTCCAATGAATCAATTATTAGGCCGTGGCTGGGCTTCTACAGGATCAGATGCATTTGACCCAAAGTATTTCACAAATATTAGTGCAGTCATTATATATAATAACAGATATTTTTTTTGAGATGAGGTCGTGCTCTCTTGTCCAGGCTGGAGTGCACTGGGGCAATCGCAGCTCACTGCAGCCTCAACCACTGGCACTCAAGCTATGCTCCCAACTCAGCCTCTTAAGAAGCTGGGACTACAGGTGTGCACTACGATGACCAACTATTTTTAAATTATTATTTTCATTTGTAGAAAGGAGGTATTGCTGTATTGCCCAGCTAATCTTGAACTTGTGGACTCAAGTGATCCTTCCTCACCAAGTGTGGGGATTATAGGCATGAGCCACCATGCCTAGTGTGTGATAACGGATTCTTATATTTTCAGCTTCCAAGGGAAATCAATAACAACAGCTAAACAAATTAGAATTTGAGTTTCAACAATTGGATTCTGCATGCTAAATATGAGAAAAATAGGTTATAGCTTTTCCCTCTCCAAAAGGAATTACTAGCATCAGAAAATTTGGCACTGAGGTAAAATCTTAAAGTAGCTATAAGCTCACATGGCAACATCTGAGCTTTGGAGTACCACATATCTAGGTTTAAATCTTAGTTTTATAATTTGCCATTTTTGTGATTTTGAACTAATTTATTAACTTCTTTAAGCTGTGTAAGTAAAAGGGGAAAATAAATGGGTGGATGTAATGATTAAATGAGGTATCTTGTGTGAAGAATTTGGCACGTAGATGAGTATTGAATAACTCAGTAGCTCTGTAGAGTCAGGCAACATCAATATCTACTTAATTTATTTACTGTTTTGAGGGCAGAGGACTTTATAAGCTACAGTAACAGTAATGAAGATTCTGAATAGCAATGTTGATCATACAGTTAAAAGAATTTAAGATAATCGCATTTGATTAATTTAGCCATGAAAGAGTTGGTTTGTGATGTAGTTACTGCTGCCACATACTGGTAGCATATCTTCCCTAGACAGATGTAATTACTCATTACAGATTGTTCTCTAAGAGGTGAACACCATCTTCCTTTCCAGTGTCCTCCAGTAACAACTCAAAAAGAAGAAATACTTTAGATGTAGCAGCAAATGCGTTACAGGTCTGTGGAAGACCCTGCTCTTTGATTTACGTGGCAGGTTGTCTACGCATGGTACTCTTAAGTATTTAACTTAAGAAAGGTAAATAATCTATGTATGGCTCTCAATTTTTAAAAAAACTGGTTCCAGAGAACAAACCTTTTTTTTTTTTTTTTTTTTTTTTTTTTGAGAGAGAGAGTCTCACTCTGTTGCCCAGGCTAGAGTGCAGTGGCATGATCTTGGCTCACTGCAACTTCTGTCTCCCAGGTTCAAGCCATTCTCCTGCCTCAGCCTCCTGAGCAGCTGGGATTACACGCACCAGCTACCACTCCCGGCTACTTTTTCTATTTTTAGTAGAGATGGGGTTTCACCACGTTGGCTAGGCTGGTCTCGAACTCCTGACTTCAAATGATCCACCGGCCTCGGCCTTGCAAAGTGCTGGGATTACAGGTGTGAGCCACTGCACATGACCAGAACAAACCATTTTTAAGTGATGATTTTTAAACTCATTCCATTTTAGACACTATACGAATTACTTGCATAGTTATAATGCCAGGATAAAGATAGAGAGATACTTAAGTATCTATTTATATGGGAAACAATTCTTATGCATAAAAACATTAGAAAAAAAACATGATTCCAGCCTTGAAAAAGCATACGGCGAAGTATGGAAGAAGGGGAAGCATATGCTGGGACTAGTTAAGGTACAGTAGAGTGGGGAAGTTAAAATAGCACGTAAGACTGCAAGCTTTGGAGTCCTACTAGTTAGGCTCAATGCCCTGTCTCCCATTTCCTATTAATAGCTTGGAACGTTGGTTCGCCATTTAATCTCTTAGTAATTCCATTTCCTTATCTTTCAAAGGGGCTTGGAAGAGTGAGGTTACCATAGACAGAAGTGTAAGGAGGATAAAATAGGCCACTCATAATTATTAATATTATTACTATTATTGTATTAACAATTTTAAAAATACTACCTGACTGCAAATTAAGTGAATGGTCCTTACAGATACTAAATTCTATAGTTTTCTTTTTTTTTTTTTTAAGTGAGATCAACATAGATTGGAGTACTTGAGAAAGACCTCAAGAAGAAAATGAAGCCTGACCTAGAACAGAAACTAGAAATCTACTCATGAAATATTAGAAATGACAGGAGCCTAGAGGTTATTCACCCAATATTTCTGTATTTGTTGGATAATAATAGCTAATACTTGGGTAATGTTCACTGTGTGCTAGTTCATCTTCTAAACACTTTATAGATAAGGCAGCCAATCTTCGTAACGGCCTTCTTTAGTAAAAACTATTATCTCCTTTTTTTGGTGAGAAAATTGAGGCACAGAGTAGTTAGGTGGATTGTCCCAGGTCACACAGCAGCCAAGTTGTAGATCTGGCTCCAGAGTTTACACTCTTAACCATGATGTTACACTGTCTCTTAGATAGAGCTGTGTGCCAAAACTAAGATTGTCAGGAGCAAAACAGCTTGCCCAAAATACCCAAGGAGTGACAGAACTGGAATGATCTTCCTTGGTACCTACTTTTTAATATATCTGTGCTTACCACACATCAACTGGCTTTTCAAGATTTGTATGATTTACCCGGTGATGAGGGGAGGGCCTATTAATTTGGGAGAAGACCAGGTATGAATTGCTCTGAAGTAAAAATGAGCATTTTCTGTCCCTCAGAGAGAATGGTAGCAGTGTTTGAATATAGACATTCACACTGGATTGCGATGGGAATGAGTTTTGATAGGTCATTTTGTGAGTTAGCAAAACTCAGATGTCTTCTAGGTTCATCTGAAGAACAACCGGGCCAGCCTGGAAATTCCTAAGGATGAAAATGTGTGTTATTAGGGAGGAGAAAGTGGAAAGAAAAAAGCAAAGGAGTATAATGTATCTTTGTAAATGGAATTTAGCATATAGGCACACTTCTACTTAACCATATTTAAAACAAATACATGCTAAATAATGCATATATACCAGACATTTTATGTCAGTGGAATCAAATGTAATAATTGAAAGAAATAGTCACTGGCTAAGAATTTATGCATGCCTTGTGTGGGAAGAGGAGAATCAGGCTTTATCTGACTTAACTTTTATCCCTGTGCACACCCTCAATTTACAAAGCTTCTATTTACTTCAAAGGGGTGAGGAGGAGAATGCAAACCAGGCCTATCATGTTTGTGATCATAGGATTGTTTTGCAGGTGGTATCCATGTGTTTCTCCAAAGCTCATCTTTTCTATTTGCACATTTGGAAGGAGAGCTGAGCGCCCTTTCATCTTCATACTTTCTAGTTTCTTGGAACTATCAATTACAAAGGAGTGCTGTATAAATCTTCTTTGTGTGTTTAAGTGCTAATATAAGCTGTTGAATATATCAGCTGGCTACAGTATCTGACATACCTTACACCTGGAGTGACTGCAGACGCTTTGGCAGAGCTCAGTGTTCTAAAGAATTAGATTATAATGCAGAAAATAAAATGAGAGAGAAATAGAAAACAAATTCATTCTGTATGCAAGTCTCCATCATTGTATTGTGTTGGTAGACAACCATTGCTGTTTGTTGCCACTGTTTACCATCCTGTTTGATCACCAAGTTATAGAAAATGATGATCCCTATAATTGATCTGTGATCTAGAGCAGAGGTTGTAATACCTGTTCATTTAAATAGGCTTGGTGCCAACAGCTAAGCGTCTCAAAAGGTTACATTTAAATATGTGCCTTAGGTTTAGGTAGCAGTGAATATAGTTTGACGTTTTTTACAATAGGCAGGTAAACATTAGAACACTTGAGTGTTTGAATATACCACCTCATTTAATAATAGAGATCCACCTTAATAATCACATCTTTATTTTTTTTTTGACATTTTGCAGTTTTCCTTGGAGTCTTTTAAACATTTTACAAATCCATAGGGATTAGTAATTGATATTTATTTAAATGAAATTTATGTGAAAATAAAATCAAATGCAGAGTTTATTTCGTATGCAGTGCCTCTGTATACTGTATATTACATATAAGTTAAAGACTTGCATTGTGCAAGGATTAGTATGATTTGATATGTATTTTGAAGTTACTACAAAATCCTCTACCCAAGATAGAAGTAAAATGATCTGTAATGTTCAAGTATTAGTGCTTCCATGCTGAGATTTTCTATTTCCAATAACACCTGTACACCACTGCTACCTAGTTATGCTCTACATTTTATGCTTAATGTGGTAATCTAGTTTCCCCTTATTTGCAGTTAGCAAGTCAAAGTAAAAAGTACACATTGGAATGTTGCCGTGACACTATTGCTATGGAGGCAAATTTAGTAACAGCTGAAATATCTTGGTTCCCATCAGACAAGGCTTGGTTCCTGAAAGACGGCAATGAACTTATTATATGGAGTTCTCTCCTATAACATAGCCTTAAGGGTACACTCCTGGAATAGTGTAATAGGGAGACTCTAGTGCCGATAAAAAAGAAACGAAGATCCTTTAAACTAGCTGCTGGGAGGTTATATCAACAAATCTATAAAGTGTAATAAGAGTTTAAGGAACATTTAAGAAGCCCTTCTGGATTATAAATAGGGTGAAAATTAAGAACATTTCTTAGGTTACAAGTGTATGTAATTAATGAATAGTTGTATAATACTTAATTTTATATTTTCAGCTATAGCAAAATTTCTTTATCACTAGATCATATCAGCTAAGTCAACTATAATTGTAACTTTGTATAAATATGTCTTAGTATAAATTGTGTGCAGGGTATTGGTATTGAAATCAGATTTCACAAGCTGCATATCTATGATTAGAGTACTTCTCAGTAACTGTTCATTTTAAAGACTGTGCAGGTGAACAGGAGTAATCTCCTAAACTCCTTATGAAATACTGTGATTTGGCTTGGTTCATTTGTGATTCAGAACTCCCAAGTGTATCCCAATGAAAAATGAGAGATGCGTTCTTGTAGAAAAAAAATGAATGTGTTAAGAAGTCACAAAAATTACTCATAATATGCTAATATAATTCAAAAGTTCTTCATTCCAATAATAATTTTCTTGGGATTATTATCTTATATGTATGGAAATGTGATCTGTGCATTCATTGATCCAATACATTTAGTTCCTACAACACTTGGAAAGTATTTAACGAAGTATTAAAATTAGTTTATTGTATAGGTGTCTTACACAGTGTCACCTCTTTCGTGGCTGTAGTTACGTCTGTCCAAAGCCTTCTTGCTTGGCTTTCTTTTTCAGCGTTTTGCTTGTTTGCTTCTTGTTTTATTGGCAATGGCTAGGTTTGTGTCAGTAGAGACTCATAGTTCATTATTCTGATGTAGCTCTTGTGCTGTAAATGTTTTTAAGTTAACATTTATTGTTAAGAAATGAAAAAAGAGGTTGATTGTTAAAAAAAAAAAAAGTAGCCCTACCCAATCACAGACTTTATTTTTGTATGTCATACATCTCCCCTTTTTTTGAGGGGGGATTCTTAATCTTATAAAATTAAATGAAAATTTTTCAAATTGGGTGAAATACTTTAGGTAAAAGCTTTTTCTGTAAGAGTGACAGTTCCTCATGGAAACTCCTTTAATATCCATTGAATTAAATATTAGAAGGGATTTTTAAAGAACATTTTCCAAATTTATTTTGGGGTAAAAATTATTAAAATGTTGTGCCAAATAAGTAGTTGGTTCAAATAAAAAAATTTTTTTTTTTTTGCAGGATTTACCCCAGCTAGTATTAACAGCTGTAACAATTGAGGCCAGGTGACAGAAAATTTTGTTTTAAGAAGGTGTTTATTGTCAGGAAAATTGTGAGGTTTCCTTTGTAATCACTCGATCTTTGTTATTTTGGCAGCCTGTAAAGTTTTATTGGCATTTACTGAAAGGTACTTTTTTTGGCCCTAGCCAGCTGGCTTTCTTTTTTTGGGCAAACTTTCCTAGCTCTGGTATTCAGAACTTATTTTCAGCTTTGATTGTCTACCAATGGGGTTGTTTTGAACAAGGAGCCAAGTGACTAGTGATGTCTGAATTGATCTCAATCATGTCTTCAGTAGGGTGACATAAGAGTGCTGCAGGTGTCCTTCAACCATTGAGGGTTGTTTTCTATTTATCCAGCATGTCATTTTGGTGCTAAAATAGTCCATTTAAGACCATTCACACTACAGACCCTTTTTATATACAGACTGGAAGAAAAGTATGTGAAATTATGTACCAAAAGTAAGGATTCAATAACTCAAAAGAGAATAGAAATTTTCAAGCAATATGGGATCACCAAACTGAAACTGAAAGATCCTTTCCAGGAGCTAAATATTAAAACAGGTAATGCACAAACATGGAATAATGGAATAATAATAGTATTTCCCAAGACTCATCAGTGTGGCATATAGATGTGAAGTCTTATTTGTCTTGGTGTTGGTCTTCTTCACATTGTAAGCCATGTACCGTTGCTCTTACCTCTGGGCTTATTTGAAGAATTGTTTAGATCATGCTAATGCATGTGACATGAATTCTAAATTGAGAATTATACTGCTCTGGTTCTGAAGACCATGGTAATAAATTCATTTAAGCAAGTGTTTGCATCACTAATTACTTATTTGATTGCCTTTAATATACTTCTGGAGAAAATTATTTTATTTCATGTTAACATATTTATTTGACTACTTGTTCTTAGTGAGTAAAACTTACAAATCTTAGAAATGCCTTTTTAGTAATGATTATTTCAAAGCGATGGCAGGCATATTAGTATTTGGTAGTCTTCTGTGGCAACGCAATATTATCTTAATTTTGTTTTGTATGTTACTATGGCGCATAGATAAAATAACTAATGTAAAATGTTAAGGTGAAGCTCCTGTGTTTGTGCTTTAATAAAGGAAAATTAAAGAACACATTTATCATTTACTTCTTTTTTTTTTTTGAGACAGAGTTTCACTCTGTTGCCAGGCGCCAGGCTGGAGTGCAGTGGCACAATCTCGGTTCACTGCAACCTCCACCTCTCGGGTTCAAGCAATTCTCCTGCCTCAGCCTCCCGAGTAGCTGGGATTACAGGCGCATGCCACCATGCCCAGCTGATTTTTTTGTATTTTTAGTAGAGACGGGGGTTTCACCATGTTGGTCAGGATGGTCTCCATCTCTTGACCTCGTGATCCATCCACCTCGGCCTCCCAAAGTGCTGGAATTATAGGCTTGAGCCACCGTATCATTTACTTCTAAATCAATTACCTTTAGGTGCTACGTCTTTATCAACTATTGTCTGTTGTTTATGATCTGCTTTCCTTTTTTTGTAGCACTGGATTTCAAGGAATATATTTACCACTTTGTTCTAAACTATTTGTTAGCGGTCTATACAGATTATCTACGGAGGAGAGCACTGTGGAGTTTGTTCTGGCATTCTGGTGGAGGTAGCGGATGCAGGGTAGAAAGAAGCCCACCTTTCTTTTCTTTTCTTTCTTTCTTTCTTTTATTTTTTTTAAACATGTTCTTGTGGGAAGAACCTATCTTCGTAGTCACTCAGTAGCCAGGACAAAGCACCTTTGGTGTCTGTAAATTCTGCAGGCCCATCTGCTGTAGCATTCCTGAGTACTTCATCCTGGACTGAGAAACACCAGGAAATATTGCATTCTTCCAGCCCCTATTCAGCTAGGAATAATAACAAATACTCCCCAGTCTTTTCCAAATACTTATTGTCCATTATTTGGAAGAAATTACAGAATTACTAGGCAGAAAAGAGATCTTTATTTTTGGAACTTTGCAGGGCTTAAAGAGTGTCCCTATTACAGCAGAGTGGGACAATTTCTGTAGAAGAGGTGTTTTCCATATTCATAAAGGTCATAATTAGGTAATTTATTAAGTATAGCAAATTTTGAGAGGTGTGGATTTGGATGGGTATCTCGATTCAGGCACTTCATTTCAATTTATTAGATCTGTTTCTCAAATAGCTGCAGCTTGTTCAGGTTTTATTCCTGCCAGTTGGATATGAAGTACTGTATGTTTGAGCTCCCTGTACAGAATTTGTTTCCAAAAAAATAGTATCGTGCTGCTTTCCATCTACTGGACCAGTAGGGGTAGGAAGATCTGATTTGAAGCCAATGCAAAATGCTAAACTGATTAGATTTGGATTGTTCATACATTAGGCCTTCCTTTCCCTGTTCTTATCCTTTTCCAGATGGAAGAACCAGTTTCCTCCCAGGGCGCTTTCTCCTGGCAATTAGACTGTGAAGATGAGGATCATTTAGTACCACTACTGCTGAAGTATCATTATATTAAGTTCGGGCTTTAAAATTTAGAGGAATGAATCAACATATTCTACATTTGGTCTCTTTATTTTTCAATGAATGAAGCTTGTGATGCTTTTAAAATTAGGAATATAACTTTGTCTTTCAATTCTGCCTTCTGTTTATTCATATAATAACATCTTACTTTCTCACATTTCTTACTGGAAAGTGAGGGGTCCATGTAGTCAAATTTTAAAGCATCCAGTGTTTTAAAATGTTAACCGTATTGCATCCACCTCTTTCTAATGTGTATTGTGTGCCCTCGCTCCCTTCTTAAATATAGTACTTGTACGCAATTTTGCTTTTTCGTGATGATTAAGGATTGTCATTATGAACATCAGTTGCCACTCTTTGCTGAAATGCATCAAATGCCATCAGTTATTATTGAGGCTTGTAGAGCTCTATACCCTTATTACTAAATGGCTTTAGAATGTTATGCCCTTGGAATTCTTGTATCAGACCTTTACCATTTTCCTCTTGTCTCTCATATCTGTAAGCAGGCACTTACATGCAGGCAGTGCATTTTAGAGCTATAAAAACGATTACTTGGCCTAATGCCTTCATTTTGCTAGTTAGGAATAGAAGCCCAGAGAGGTTACACATTTAGTCCGTGATCATGCAGCTGGCTGTGGGTAGAAACTAGGTAGAGATTACACCACCCCTAATCCAGTGCTCTCTCTACCAGGCCACAGCTTTGGCTTTTTCCTTCTGTCAGGATACCTTGTCCTAACCAGCTTTTTCCATGTTTACTTGTATTTATTTTTTTTCCTCTTAGTGTGTAGTTGACTGATACGGAAATTAGAAACAAGATTAAATAGAAAAAGTAGTGAAGTGACATCTGATGGCTAGAAGCTCTGTTTCTACAAGTCAATGTACATCCTTGAGTTTGTTTGTCTTCTGTATAAGGAAGTGGTTGGACTAATACTAGTAGTAGCAAACATTTACTGAGTACTTGCCACATGTCAGGTACTATTAAGTTCTCCTATGTGTTACCTCATTGAATTCTTAAACATATCCCAAGAGGAAGCTCTGTGGGATTTGTGACATTACAATATTTGGTATTATACTAAGTAATTTTGATATGACAATATTTGCTATTACAGGAGGGGGAACTAAGTAACACAAAAGTTACCTAGCTCACTAGAGGTTCTTCAGTTAGTAAGTGGCAAAGGCAAGATTTAGTCTCGAGGCCAGGCGCGGTGGCTCACATCTGTAATCCTAGCACTTTGGGAGGCCTAGGTGGGTGGATCACAAGGTCAGGAGTTCGAGACCAGCATGACCCACATGGTGAAACCCCGTCTCTACTGAAAATACAAAAATTAGCTGGGCGTGATGGCACACGCCTGTAATCTCAGCTATTCAGGAGGCAGCAGCAGGAGAATCACTTGCACCCGAGAGGTAGAGGTTGCAGTAAGCCAAGATCACATCAGTGCACTCCAGCCTGGGTGACAGAGAAAGACTCTGTCTCCAGAAAAAAAAAAAAAAAAAAGATTTAGTTTCCATGTTTGTAACCAGTCAGCTTTTATGTGGCTGGGACATCTGCATGATCTCTTTTGGCTGTAACACTTGATGATTCTGGCTTTGAATGATAACAACGACTAACGGCATTAAGGACTCAATATACACCTTATTTGTAGTGGCTCCCTCAGTCCTATCAGCAACTCTATGAGGCAGGTGCTGTGATTATCCCATTTTGTAGATGAGGAAACCGAACTACAGAGAGGTTAAGTGGCTTGCCCAGTCCTTAGCTAGTAAGTGGCAGTGGCAAGATTTGGAACTACACAGATTGAAGTGCCTGCCAGCTTTGCCACTATGTCTTATTGCCTGAGAGTAGGTAGTTGAGTATTTAACCCATGAGTATAACATGAGTTTTATAATACTTATTTTTGCTAATTAGAGGTGATGGTGTGTGTGTGTGTGTGTGTGTGTGTATGTGAGAGAGAGAGAGAACATGCACATGCAATTTACATGTAAACACATAGTCGTTGATGATTTCTTTTTTTTTTTTTTTTTGAGATGGAGTTCTGCTCTTGTTGCCCGGGCTGGAGAGCAGTGGCGTGAGCTCGGCTCACTGCAACCTCCGCCTCTTGGGTATAAAGTGATTCTCCTGCCTCAGGCTCCCGAGAAGCTGGTATTACAGGCATCCGCCACCACACTTGGCTAATTTTTTGCATTTTTAGTAGAGATGAGGTTTCACTATGTTGGCCAGGCTGGTCTCGAACTCCTGACCTCAGGTGATCCACTCGCCTCGGCCTCTAAAGTGCTGGGATTACAGGTGTGAGCCACTGTGCCCCGACAGTCACAGGTGATTTCTTATCTATATGTTAGATAAGGGGTAGGCACGTAGATAAGTGAATGAAGTGAACTTAGTACAAGTGGTATGGGAAATGGAGTGGTGAGGACTGTGGGGACTGTGGCATATAGGAAAGCACAGATCCTGGTCAAAGGAGCAACTGATACCAGCAACTCCTGACCTGTTTTTCAAGCAGGAAAGTGGACCCAGTATTTCTGGATAGTGTGTATGTGTGTGTGTGTGTGTGTGTGTGTGTGTGTGTGTGTGTGTATGTGTGTGTTCCTAGAGAAGCCAGCAGTTTGGATTTTTAAATCAGAAAAAGATTTTGAAGCTCATTTTTAAACGATTGCAGTTAACTGAAGTTATTTTAAAACCACTCTGAAACAAAGAAATGTTGGCAGCCTCTGATTTAGATCATCAGGGCTGGGGGAAAGTGACCTTCTGAAAGTGAGAGTTGGCCACATCTTGGTATACCGAGTACTTTTTGAAAAGATGAAAGACGGATCCCAATCCAGGATACTTATCCACTCCTTTCTATTAAGATGTTATATGGTATTCCGAATGTAGAGACAGTTGAGTCTTAAGTCTGCTTTTGAGAAACAGCTGCCTCATGAGGATGCAGCATTCATCCCAAGGCCCCAAACTCTGTAGAGTGAGGAACTCTGGCGTCTGATTTCAGCTCTGTCCTCAGCACTAGTTTCCAAGTCTGCTAAATAGGGGTGTGAGGTCTAGCATCACTTCCGGAACGTTTTCCAACTCTATCTCTTTAATTTAGGTACACCCCTGATGGGATCCCTGCAAGAGAGTATGCAGTTGCTGTTACTGATAGGAGTCTGGAGTCTCTCTCTCTCTCTCATTTTGTCACTCTCTCTCTCTCTCTTTCTTTCTCTGTCTCTCTCTGAGTTTAGGATCTCTCTCTCTCTCTGTCTCTCCCACTCACACGCACACACAGATACTCTCTCTCTCTCTCTCACAAAAGTTTAATGCTGTGTTCTTTGAAATGAGTTCTGAGACTCAGGACTGATTTTTGAACTGCCCAGGAAGATCCTTGCAAGTGCTAAGGATCTACTTCAGGAAGCAAGGTAGGGGAAGATTGATGACTGCTTGCCTTCCCCCATAAAAGTAGCTCTACTTTTATGTATTTTACACATTGGGCTTCCCTTTATGATTCCTTTAGTACAAAGGTCTCTGAAGCTAAAACAAACACTGGCTTAATCCTGAAAACTTAATCATATCTAATGTCTGCTTCAATTTAAAAACCCTGATGTTCCTAACAAGGGATGAGAGTTTACATTACTTTTTCCCTGTGTTGCCAAAATAACATCCAGGGGCAAACTGGGTATCTGATCTCTGCAGACTGACAATACTCCTTTAAAAACTTTGTGGCATTTTTTTTTAATAGCTGCTCTCCTTAAAGAATATTATTTAAGAAAAAAATACATATCAACTTGCTATGCTATGGTCTAAATTCCTGTCTCGGAAATATTATAGGTGAATGTATTTCCAGATGCTGCAAATAATGGAAAATCATGAAAACTCGGATCAGGGTCCCTGTCCTTAAATGTGTTTCAGTTTGCATTTTGATAGCAGTTTAGAAATGTTATCGCTTGTTTTGTCACAGACATAATTCACATCTTTCTTCAGGCACTGTAAACAAGAGAAATGGTTTAATGGCCCCATAAAGGCACTCTGCTGATGGCTGAGATTAGGCCCTTTAGTAATGGATATTGGTGTGTGTATGTGTGAGTGGTATATGTACACAGTGGGGGTGGAGAGGGCTTGGGAGAGGTAAATGTACTAGAAGAGAATCTTTGAGAGCCTCAGATGCAGCTGAAAGTGCCTTCTGCTTTTGTGTGTCTTGGAAGATGGATTCACAAAGCATGTGACACCATTGTCTTTATTTATACTCAAGCCTTCCCCTTTGCTTCTAGAATTTAACTGAGCACTAATTGAGGTCATTTCGATCCATTTATTACCTGAAATTGAAGTGATATTAACTTAAAGTGAATGCTTTTCATCTACTGAGTGTATCCCTAACTACATATATTTGTATAAAAGGCTGTGTGCATTTTTCATGCCATGCGTGTATCTGGTCTTAAATAATCTAATTTATGTATACCTTTTACTTTCCCCCTCCCTTTTACAGAGATTTTTTTTAAAAAATCACCGCTATAGCCAAGTGAACCTTTTTTTTTTTACAAGCACTTTAGTGTCCACACCGTGATTTGTTTTGACTTTTTCAGTTACATTTTTTAGACAGGTGCAAAAAATTCTCCATGTTATACATCATCACCCTGGTCTATGTAAATGCCTTGAAATCTCTCAAAGCACATAAATTTGTAGATATTCAGTCTCAATTTTGTGTCATTTTTTTAATCAGCTAGTTTGTGTATATTGCTGTAAAATTGGCTACACAAGGCTGTTCATTTTTGGTTCTGAGAGTCAGAGAAAACCAAGAGTTAAGAGATTAAAATTAAGTGTCCTTTGTTGACTAGTTGAGCTGTCTCTGTCACTAGCAGGTGTCACTTTCCAGCCAGCCACTTTTATGTTTTCCTTATCCTTTTTCATTATAGACTATATTCTGGAACAGGAATCAACAAACTTTTCTCTGTAAAGAGTCAGATGGTAAATATTTCAGGCTTTGTGGGTCGTATGGTTTCTGTTACAACTACTCCATTTGGCCATTGTAGCTCAAAGTAGCCCTAGACTAGACCGAAATGAATGGGTGGGGAGTGTTCTACTAACACTTCATTTACAAAAACAGGTGGAAGGCCAGATTTGGCCCACGGGCTGTAATTTGCCAACCTCTGTTCTAGAACAGTATACGAAAGACTATTCTAAAAGAATTTTTGAACAGACCAGAAATCACAAACTCAAAATAAAGGGACTGTCTTCAAGGCTCTTCCTCCAAAACTATCGATGTGATTTCTGTTTAGAGAAGAATTAAAAATGTGATGTGTTTCTCTTCCTAGGGTAATTGTTTGCTACTTACAGAAACCCCTACCCTATTTCACTCTTAGGACTAGAGTTGGGAGGAAAGCTGAGTGAAAGGTCAGAGCCAAGACAACTTATCACTGTGTTTGCTTTCATTGTCCACATATAGAAGGAGACCTTTCCATCATTGTGACATTTTGGTTATCAGAGTGTAGGGAAAGCTTCAAATGTAGAATAGCAACATTCTTACTTCAGTGGAATATGAGTGGTGTGAATTTTTAAATGCTTATGGTCACAGTAATAAGTTGCAAGAAGGCAGAATGCCTAAAAGCAGCATGAATACTCTGAGAAGTGTTTTTTTTTTTTTTTCTTTTTAAGATACAAGTGCCAAGAATGTAGTACTAAGGTCATGTATACAGATACATTTATCATACACATATGAATTAGTCAAACTTAAAGAATACTGTCTAATATCTTTATTGGGGAATTTTAAAAACACTAAATAAAGCTCTAATTGGATTTCTAGGAGCTCTTGATAATAAGGACTGTGTCTTACTATTTATCTTCATTCCATAGCTTCATATTCCTTCACCGTCTCAGGACCTACCATAGTGTCTGGGGCATGGTAGATGAATTAATAAATGAATTAATGAATTAGTTGCTTAAGAAATGAATGAATAAAAATCTCATATAATGAGATAGTGGTGGTCATGCATGAGTGTGTGTGTATAAATAAATTTGAATTGTATGCTCTAGAGTACAACAGTTACAATATTAAGATTGAGCCCAGGGCTCTAATTCTTAATGTGTTATGACTGGGTGTTAGATCTTTAGTCAGACATGGTGCTTAGCTTCTTTATGCCTTTTCAAAAGATCTGTTAAATGGGAGTGATTATATATATTCTTGTCTTGAATGATGAGAATCAAATACAGTATGGGACTATTCTTTGAAAATGGTTAAATATTATGTGCATTTGAGTTACTTTTTTGTTGTTTTTATATATATAGTTTGTGTTTTCCATTAGGAATCCAAACTCAAGCAGAGTTTGTTAAGTCAATACTTAAACATATTATCTTTGTTAACTTTAAAAGACATCATCATCTTTACTGTAAAAATATAAACAGAAACATATGATTCATATGTTTCTTTGTTCATTCTCTGGATTTACAATATCCTGTCAGTTATAACAAATATTATCTGTTTTCAATGCAAGGATACAAATAATGCCCTAGTGTTATGATTGTTTGGGAAATTATTCTCCTATGAGCAAATTTTTAGTTCATATTCTCAGCCTGGTGCAGTGGCTCACTCCTGTAATCTCAGCACTTTGGGAGGCAGAGGTGGTCAGGAGTTCGAGACCAGGCTGGCCAACATGGTGAAACCCCGTCTCTACTAAAAATACAAAAAAATTAGCCAGGCGTGGTGGCGTATGCCTGTAATCCCAGCTACTCAGGAGGCTGAGGCAGGAAAATCTCTTGAACCCCCCATGAGACAGAGGTTGCAGTAAGCTGAGATCGTGCCACTGTACTCCAGCCTGGGCAACAGAGCGAGACTCTGTCTCAAAATAAATAAATAAATAAAATAAGTAAGTAAAAAATAAATTCATATTCTACACCTGTATTTCAAGTTTCAAATGTGATTTTACCTTATGTATCTACCCTCAACCAAAGATGTAGTCGTATACCAGCATTGCTCTTGGAAATCTAAGGGCATTTCTATGCTCTGGTAGAATAATAATAAGATTGTGTCCCCTTTCTAAAATATAGGTGGAAAAAATTGAAAGCGATGATGAGTCACAGTTCATAGTTCTAAGATGAAAACAGTTACTAATGAAGCAAACACTTCACGAAGAATACCATAACCCCAAGTAAACTTCTGAATCAAGAAGTGGTTAAGTTTATTTTGGAAGTGCATTTTTTTAAAGTCTTGGTATTTTGGAGCTCTTAAATTTAACCATTAGAACAACTCAAGTCATCATTAGTCAGCCTTAAGATGTGGTTTTAAAGGTCACGCTTCCATCAAAGAAAAAATGCGAGACACATCGCTTGAGCGTTCTTTCTGCCTTTCCTCCCAAAAATTTGATTGTCCGGAGGAGTTGCGTATCATAAAAGTTTCCATGGAAAATGTGTTTGAAGAATGCCTGAGGAAAACTGCAGATTTTCCAAATAAATTATCTGAACTGTCTGTGAAGTTAGGGATAAAAATATAATATCATTTTGAACCACCACTTTGCAAATGAAATGAAGGAGTTAACTCACTTGATTTGATACACTTGAAGGAGGAAAGATTTACTTTAATTAAAACTACAAACAATACAGAGGCCTGTAACTCTGTTCCAGACCCAGCAAGGATGGTACTGTAAGAGAAATGAAAAGTACCTAGCAGCCTCGGCAGCAGGCTGGAGCCGTGTTCAACGAAAGTAATTTAATTAGTGTTGATCATGACTCCAGATGATGGTGATTTGATAAGGAATAATTTAGTACTTAACAGCCTTTTACATGCACCAACTCCATGTGGGAAGGTAAAGCAAATTGCACAAAATGAATGTGCTGCTTTCGCTTGTGCCTGTGCCAATGAACTGGAAAACCTCCTGTTAGCAGACTCAGATTCTCAGCACTGTGATGAAATACCCAACACATTTTCGACTCAGCCCTCTCTGATGAAAGTGAGTACACTACTGTTATTTAAGAATAAATAAGAGAAGTCATTTTTGTGACATAGAATCTCCAGGAAGCAGGAAAGTTAAAATGAGAAAAATAACGTAGCCTGTGGCTTTTGTGCAATAAGTTGAAGATTTTTAGGTTGGCTTTCTCTTTTTTTTCCTCACATGAAGCAATTAAAAAAAAAAATTCTTGCCAACTCAGATTCATTGGATTACTTATTTGGCTTATGATTAGAAAAAAAAAAATCAGTTTCAAGGGCCCACATCTATGGAGCTGTATCTATTGATAGATAGATATAGATATTACTAGATCTGTGTGACTGAGGCCCACATTTTTTGAACCTGTTATGGAAAGAGCTGGGGATCCCAAAACTGCTGGAGCTGGAGAACCTGTAAGAATCCTGTTTGCATCTAAGGAAAAGGAAGATGTTGCTGGATTAAAAAAACAAAACAAAACAAAACAAAACAAAACTGTTTTCAAGTACTAGACCTGTTTGAATGCAGCATACATCAGATCACAGTGGATTCAAATTTGCCCAATTATGAGTATCACCTAGAAAGTTTTATAAGATTCAGAATCCTGATACAACCCAGCTGTAATGATTGGAATTTCTGGGAGTGGTGTATTAGTTTTCTCCGGCTGCCATAACAAAGTATCACTAACTCGGTTGCTTTGTGAAATTTGTTGCCTCACCATTCTGGAGGATGGAAATCCAAGATGAAGGGTGTCAGCAGAGCTCTGAGGGCTGTGAGAGAGGATCTGTTCCCTGCCTCTTCCCTAGCTTCTGGTAGTTTCCTGGGAACCTCTGGCATTCTTTGGCTTGTAGAGGCCTCATTCTTACCTCTGCCTTCATTTTCAGGTGGCAGTCTCCCTGTGTGCATGTCTCTTTATCCAGATTCCCCCTTTTATAAGGATATTAGTCATATTGGATCAGTGCTCACCTTAGTGACGTCATGTTGATTTAATCTTCCAAGTAAGGCCACTACTGAGATTCTGGTGTTGAAATTTCAGCATGTAAATTTTGAGGGGACACAATCCAACCAATAACAAATGGGGTCTGAGAATCTGTGTTTCTTCAGAAGCTTCCTAGATAATTTGATGATGCACCAGATACGGGGATCCTGTGTTCAGGCATTGGCTTGCGTCTGAGAACCCTTTGAGAATTCTTATGCCCTGCAGTAGACTGAATGTTTGTGTCCCCCTTCCCGTCCTCACCCCTAGAAAATTCAGATACTGAAACTTAAACTCCAGAGCAAGATATAAAATGTTTCCAGCAAGTTATAAGATGTTTCCCCAACTTCCCACCTGTGAGGTCATCTGTGTTTTTGCTTGTAGTTTCTCCCTTTTTATTCCTGTGTTGTATTCATTCCATTGTATGCATATGCCATGATTTATTTATCCATTTGCCCACTGATGAATATTTGAGTTTTTCCAGTTGCTATCATGAATAAAGCTTCTTTGAACATTCTTACACATGTCTTTTGGTTACCATATCCCCTCCTTTTTCTTGGATATATACCTAAGGGTATATTAACGGATCATAGGGTAGATTTGTGTTGCCCTATAGGTATTGCCAAAAAGTTTTCCAAAGTGCTTACTATACTAATCCATACTCTCAGCAGCTTGCATAAAAATTCCCGTTGCTCCTGGGCAACAAGAGCAAAATGCCGTCTCAAAAAAAAAAAAAAAAATTCCCATTGCTTCATGTCTTCACCAAAACTTGGTAATGTCTATCTTTTGCAGGTTAGTCATTCTAGTGCTATCTATGTCTATCCATCAGATAGCTATAGCTATATAGTGATAATCTCGTGTGGATTAATTTGCAGTTTTCTGAAGAATAAAGATTTTAAATACCTTTTCATATATTTTGTTGTTGTTCCCATTTGTTTTGCCACCTGGATATCCTCTTTTATGAGCAACCTTCCTGTTTCAAGACTTTTTGCCCATTTTGTAAATGGGCAATATATTTTGTCTTATTTATATGTTGCAATTCTTATTCTGTTAAATATGAGTTCTTTGTCAGATCTTTCTACTTGAAAAATCTTATAGCTTGTGACTTACTTTGCTTTTTGTTAAATAGTGTCTTTTGAAAGTGTTCTTAATTTCAGTGAAGTCTAATTTGTTGATTTTTTTTTTTAATGGTTAGTGCTTTTTGTGTCATGTTTATAAATATGTTCCTACTTCATGGTACTCAGGACTTAAAATACAGTAATATTAAACAGGGTAGTCTCTAATATGGCTGACATTTTATAGTCTCTAACATGGCTGATAAAGATGATAAATTTTATATCATACTGCATGCATATTAATTAGCTATAGAGGTCTTATCAGTTTTTATTCATGTAAATTTGATCTAATCTCCCAGGTATAATGTGATTTGTTATTGAATTCCTTATATATTGCTATGCTTTATCTTATAAAAATTTAAAACCTGATACTTAATCTTATCTCATCATCTAACTCCCACTTACAAGTAAGAGCATGCAAAAACCCAAGTTTTAGTGCTAAAACTTGGGTATATGCATGCTCTTACTTGTAAGTGGGAGTTAGATGATGAGAACACATGGAAACAAAGGGGAAGAACAGACGCTGGGGCCTACTTGAGGGTGGAGGGTGGGAAGATGAAGAGGATCAGAAGAAAATAACTACTGGGTACTAGGCTTAGCATCTGGCTGATGAAATAATTGGTACAACAAACCTCCATGACACGAGTTTACCTATATAACAAACCTGCACATGTATTCCTGAACGTAAAATTAAAGTTAAAAAAACAAAACAAAACTTGAGATACACATTTTGCTAAATATGTTCAAAGATGTAATAAATAATTAAAAACTATTTGTTTAAAAAAAAGAAATGCATGTTTAATGTATTACAAAGGTGTGTCATTTAGTATTTGTTATTCTAAGGTGTCACGTACACACACATAACATGCAGATATACATAAGGAGACAATTTTCTTTCTTTCTTTTCTTTTTTTTTTTTTTTTTTTTTTGAGACAGAGTCTGGCTCTATCTCCCAGGTTGGAGTGCAATGGCACAATCTAGGCTAACTGTAACCTCTGCCTCCTGGGTTCAAGCAGTTCTCCTGTCAGCCTCCTGAGTAGCTGGGATTACAGGCGCCTGCCACCACACCTGGCTAAGTTTTGTATTTGTCATAGGGACAGGGTTTTGCTATGTTGGCCAGGCTGGTCTTGAACTCCTGGCCTCAAGCAATCGGCCCGCTTCAGTCTCCCAAAGTGCTGGAATTACAGGTTGAGAGCCACCACGCCCAGTGACAATTTTCTTATAGAGTACCACTTTATTGATTTATTTATTTGAGACAGAGTCTCGCTCTGTCACCCAGGCTGGAGTACAGTGGCACAGCCTCGTCAACCTCTGCCTCATGGGTTCCAGTTATTCTCGTGCCCTAGCCACCTGAGTAGCTGGAATTATAGGTGGATACCATCAGGCCTGGCTAATTTTTGTATTTTTAGTGAAAATGGGGTTTCACCTTGTTGGCCAGGCTGGTCTGGAACTCTTGGCCTCAGGTGATCTGCCCTCATTGGCCTCTCAAATAGCTGGGATTACAGGTCGGAGCCACCATGCTGGGCTTAGAGCACTACTTTAAAATCGTGGATTTTCTTTTCACATTTAACAAGTTTTGTCCAGAAAATGTAGGACACATAGACAAATGTAAAGAGAATAATGTTAACTCCCTCTTGCCCTTCATTTGGCTTTTATCATTTATCAACATTTTTCTAATTTTATTCATCACTTTCCTCATACCTAATTATTTTTATAGAGTATTTTAAAGAAAATTCTGGATATTTTATTTGTACATATTTTATGAACCTCTGACATAAAACATTTTAAAATATGACTACTATGCCATTATCACATCCAACAAAATTAACAATGATTTATTAAATTATCTAATACCTAGTCTATATTAAAATGTCTTATTTGTTACAGAGTTGTCTTTTTATAGTTGTTTGTTCAAATCAGAATTCAAACAAGGCCTCTTACAATTGATTCTTGAGGCTCTTAAGCCCTTCCTATGAGAAGAACTAGAGCTTTCTGACTTGGTAAAGTTAATGCACATGAGTATTCCTGACCTACGGAGATATACAAAATTTCTCTTTTGTTTTTATTTCTTTTTTCTTTACTTTGAATAGGTATATTAACCATGTGTGTATACACACACACACTTTACATTAAAAAATACTTTGAAATAGAATACCCAGGGTAACTATTTTATTTTTATGCATTAAGTTTCTTAGATGCCTTAAGTAAAATTTGCCTATGTGGCAAATTGGTTTTCTAGGATATTTCAGATGACTCTTGAGTGCCACTGAATACTTGTATCAAAATAACGTGCACATAAAACAAATAATATTTGCTGAAGCTTGGTAGTTTCTGATGTCGATTTTTTTCTTTTTCTTTTTTTTTTTTTTTATAGAATTGTAAATCTCATCTTGAATTGTATTTTTCTTTTTTATAGAATTTGTGATATCAAATTTTTATATTAAAAAATATATAACATTCAACTAATGTAAATTTATAATGCTGTAATGGCATAATTAAGATTGAATGACAAATGACATCATAAACGACAAAATTCCTCTTCTCATATCTTCCTTTTTGGAATGTAGATTTAACATACTGTGTTTTAATTTCAGTTTGTATAAGAGTTAGAATACATCTCCAGAATGTGTGTCTCTGTTATGTTTATCCCTGGACTATTCATACCTGTGGTTATTGTATGTAAATTATGAAACCTATTCTTATGACTACTTTCTCCTTTTTTAACCCAATTTTCCATTTATACCAAAAATTTAATTATTTTAATTGGATTTCTAATAGGCATTTGTTTTCAGTTTCGTATGGAAGAATAACAAATATATAGGTTTTTTTTTCAAGACAAGAGTCTCACTCTGTCGCTCAGGCTGGAGTGCAATGGTATAATCTCGATTCACTGCAACGTCTGCCTCCTGGGTTCAGTCAATTCTCCCACCTCAGCCTCCCAAGTAGGTGGAATTATAAGCACCCGCCATCATACCCGGCTAATTTTTGTATTTTTGTAGAGACAGGATCTTGAACTTCTGACCTTAGATGATCCACTTGCTTCAGCTTCCCAAAGTGTTGGAATTATAGGTGTGAGCCACCACACCCAGCTTATAGCATGTTTTGTAATTATTGGATTTAAAGCTATGATTCCCTCCCCATATACATATTTTTCTAGTTTTCATATTTTGTGATGCAGCTTTGTATGTTATTAAACGTAAATGCATATAAGCATTACCAGACATTAAGTCACTGTAAAAAGGTGAAAACATCATTTGATATAGAATAATTGTTTTATGGTGGATTACATGTGACAAACAACATTTACGTATTTCTCAGATTTCATCTTCACAGTTCTGGTAACTAGATAGGCAGATACTTAATCTCTATTTTATAGATGAAAACTGGCCTCAAAGATGTTGAGTTTTTGCCCAAAGTAATATCAGTTACTTCTGGACCTGCTCCTTGATTTTCTTTGTCACAGTCTAGTTGTCATTTCATTAAACTATTATTATTGATGCAGTTCATATATTTTCCTTTCAATAATGCTTAAAATTATATTTTGGTCTTTAGTTGAATCTTGACTAATAAGTTGTAATCTTTCTGTTTTAGTCATTGGAAACCGTTCTGATATGTTTTCAAAATGTACTTTCTTGAAACTGAGCTTCTAGCATTGTTAATATCAGTTAAGCAAATTACAAGTGATTCACTTCAGTTATGAGAGAAAATTCAAGCATGCAGTTTGTGCCATAATAAAGGCAGAAAAGGAGTATATGAAAATTCTTTGGAATCTTCTGCTATTGAAATTCATCAAATGTGATTTTTCTTACATATATATGTTAATATGAAATATGAATGACATTTTTAACAAAAGAAGTAGAACACATTAATCTCTGTAATTCATAATAGCGTTTAATTTTTGTGGGTATTTTTTTCTTTTTTTCTAGTGGCTTTTCATGGCCTCCCATTGAAAATCAAGAAAGAACCCCACAGTCCATGTTCAGAAATTGGCTCTGCCTGCAGTCAAGAACAGCCCTTTAAATTCAGCTATGGAGAAAAGTGCCTGTACAATGTCAGGTAAAGCCACCAGGTGTATGTATATGGGAGAGTGGTATTGAAACAAAAAATCCAGAATAATATGAAATCTCAAGTCATATATTATGAGTTGCACCTTTAATATGGAACAAGCTAATTAGGCAATGCATTTAGCAGAATTCTAAAGAACAATTTGCCATCCAGTCACACACTTTGGATTCATTTTAAAGCAATAGTTTTCGTCCAGATCATTAGTTGCTTTTCTACTATAGCGATGCATCTTGGATTTGAAAAAGGGGTCTTATTTGGCACAAGCAGCTTTTGAAAGTTCCCATTAGAATGAATGCATTATACACTTTAGATAGAGCATTTGTAGAAAAAATGAAACATTTGGCAGGTCTAAGCAGTACATTAGTTACCTGTCAGGCTTTGCAGATGATCTATAAGATGAGTTCATGGACAATTGCAATAAAACTGGAATTTTATAAGGCTTAGCAGAGGCTATTATCTATTAAAAAGCTGGTTGTTCTTCTGATGATAATAAAGGGTGGTGCAGTAAAAGTACATTGTTCATTGTTAGAAAATTTAATAACATATATGTTCATTAAAAGCCCTTAAAAGTAAATTGCATGCTGCTACTTTTCATATTGGCCTCTAATTGCATAAAGAAAAGGTTGGCTGTCTCTACTGACTATTATCACTCTCAATTACAGTAGAAACTTAGTTCTTAGAAGGAGTTAGTTTGGAAACTTACACAAATGATTCCGAGTATTTGTATGTTTTATAAGTTATATCACTTCAGATTCATAGTACATTATGATCCAAAGGGGTCTTCTATTAAATATTTCCTCAGATATTTATTGCATACACTGTTTATGTCCAAGACATATAAGATTCCAGAAACTTAGACTTGTGCCATTATGGCAGCTGACCAATGCTCAGATATTTTATTACCATTTGTTCTTGCAAACTTGTCTTTTATATTTGCTTTTCTAAGAGATTCACCAAAGCCTGAAATTATGAGCTAGCTCAATTGAAACTGCAAAGTTTTATTTTAAAAAGTCTCTTGGCCGGGCACGGTGGCTTACGCCTGTAATCCCAGCACTTTGGGAGGCCGAGGCAGGCGGATCACGAGGTCAGGAGATCGAGACCATCCTGGCCAACATGGTGAAACTCCGTCTCTACTAAAAAATACAAAAATTAGCTGGGCGTGGGGGTGCACGCCTGTAGTCCCAGCTACTTGGGAGGCTGAGGCAGGAGAATGGCTTGAACGTAGGAGGCGGAGGTTGCAGTGAGCCGAGATCGCGCCCTGGGACTCCAGCCAGTTGCCTGGCAACAGAGCAAGACTCTGTCTCCAAAAAAAAAAAAGTCTCTTGTAGAAGCTAACTATTAAAGCATACTGAGTTCAGATAAGACAGTGTCGATTGATCTGAGTTCTATTTTAGTGTCGTTTTTACATTTTCTCCTTACAAGTACTGTGTATCCACAGCATTCTTATTTAATATATGAAAGAATTTCTAGTCAATGACAGTTAGATATGGAATTGTCATTGCATTTCAGCATTAGTCAGAATTGTGACTGTGAAATCATCACTGTTTTATATGCCATATCTGACATCCATAAATAAATAATAAAGGAATTGCCTGAATATTTTGAGTTTCTTTTGGGGGATGAATAATCCCCACAGTGTTACATAGTATATGCAATAAATTCTGGTACTTCCATCTCTATACAGAAAATGTTATTGAGTACAGCATTTCATGGGGAAATAGTATCATTTTTTCCTTCATTCATGAGAATGAATTTGGTGAACCATTTCATGAAAGAAGTGAGGTTTTATCCAGAAATACTGGTGAAGAACATAGGTGAAACCAAACATGAACTTCATTATATGAACGCTGTTGACTTTGCTTTAAAGCAAAAGCAGGCTTGTGAAGCAGATATTCCTTTACTACTTGTAAAATATTTTTGCAGCTGAATATAATTCTGTTGCATTGATGGAGCCACAGAATAAGTTATTTTATAATTTAATTCAAAAAGAAATATTTCTTTCTGAAAAAAAAGTATACTGATCCTTGCTTTTTCTTTTATTTATTTATATATTTATTTTTTGGTGACAGGGTCTCACTCTGTCACCCAGGCTGGAGTGCAGTGGTGCGATCTTGGCTCACTGCAACCTCTGCCTCCTGGGTTCACAAGATTCTCGCACCTCCGTCTCCTTAATATCTGTGCCTACAGACATGCACCACCACGCCCATCTAATTTTTTGTATTTTTAGTGGAGATGGGGTTTCCCCATTGTTGCTCAGGCTGTTCTTAAACTCCTGTGCTTAAGCGATCCTCCCGTCTCAGCCTCCCAAAGTGCTGGCATCATGGGCATGAGCCACTGCGCCTAGCAAATGCTTTTTATTTTAAAATGAAATACAGCATTCTAATTTAGAAATGTCCTGTTGTTAAAAAATTTAAGAAAATTTATTTTCAGTAAAATATTTTATAGAGGACAAAAATTAGTTAAATCACATTCCTGAAAGCTACACATAAGAAAGCAGTTTAAATTCATAATATAAAATCAAGCTTACTCATTGTATTCTTTGGTAATTGTGAGTGTTTAAAAGTTAGACTATAATAGGATTTTATTCCTAATAACATTATTTTGTAGTCATTCTCCAAGAAAGTTTAAATATATCAGAGACATTTTAATTTACCTCATTAATCTTCATTATCCCACGTGAGGAAGTTAATGCCAAGAATCATTTATTTAATATAATAATATGAAAATAAACTAAAAGCATTGCCTTCTTAAAATCCCACCACAAATAAAAACAAGCTAGGTGTAGCCTCTACCTTATTAAGCTGATGTTAGTTCTTGTTTTAAAATCTTACATAATATAACAGGATTATAATATCAGAACTATTTAATGATTTAGGAAAACTCTATCAAACTTTATCAAATAGATATATCAAGAATGGATAGAAAAAAATGCCACTGCTGTTTTGGACAGTGATTTTCCTTATACTAAGTTGTCGGTATATGCATTGAGAATACACATTTTATATTTGTTCTGTTACAAGGTTTTGCATTAATTATCCTATTTTCTATTTAAGGGTGTTGTAATTTTGAAGTTTATCTGTTCTGGAATTAAAAAAACAACAGCAACAACAAAGTTTTCATTTCCATTTGACTTTAGTCTAAAATATCTTTTCTTCCTTTGGATTAGAAACTTTTTAAAAAAGAATTGCTCCAAAGAAAGAAATGTTCTCTTTTCTTTTGTCCCCTGGGTAGTGCCTATGATCAGAAGCCACAAGTGGGAATGAGGCCCTCCAATCCCCCCACACCATCCAGCACGCCAGTGTCTCCACTGCATCATGCATCTCCAAACTCAACTCATACGCCGAAACCTGACCGGGCTTTCCCAGCTCACCTCCCTCCATCGCAGTCCATACCAGATAGCAACTACCCCATGGACCACAGGTAACCTGCAGATACCAGTTTTCTAGAAACTGTTTTTTTGCGTTCTTGGAAGAAATTTCTATCAATAGTTCTGAAGACCTAGAGTAGATTTAAGGTGAGCCTATTAATTTTGCACATCTGTGCAAACTATTTTTAGAAAGAGCTCACTCTATCTATACTTATGATTTGTGGAAAAAGTCATTTATAAACATTCCTCTTATAAACATTTAAATTGGTTGCTAAAATGGAAAATTAATCTACTGACATTTGAACGTTTCCCTTTCGCTTTGCTTGAATTAAATTGCTTCACTTAAACTTTAAATCAGATCATCCCATTTTTATGAGCATATGTGTGTACTTGTTCTGTAAAGTTAGGAGACTAATTTTAGTAGGTAGCTTATGGAATTAGGTTTTTTACCTTATATTGAATGGTTCCGCTGTACATAGTTTTGCAGAATAGAACTTATTTGATTAAAACGGTTTACCATCCTTTCCAAGTGATGAATATTTAATGTCAGTGGGGACTTGACTCTGGACACTGAGAATATGCAATTAAAAGAGATAGAGACTGAATTAGTACTACTTAAAAAGGAGCAAGGCAAGAGACAGCATAGATCTAGGGAGAATACTGTGTTGGGTAATTATGGACTCCTCGAGATTAAGAAATTCATATTTAAATAAAATATTAAATGAAACGTTTAGAGGTTCTGAGAAGCTTAAAATACATCTTAAAATCCAGGTTGCTTATATACAGCATCTCTCCTTCTTTATATCTTCTGTTTGGGCTTCGGTGTGCAGTGGTGTGCTGGTAAATGTTTAACGGCCTGCATGGGAGAAAAACAAAACACCCTATCTGTAGCTTTTGCTGAGTCTGTGATGTACTTAGTGCTTTCATGACCCACTATGAACCATCACTGTGACAAACCTGAACGCCGAGTTGGAAAGACGCCATAGCACAGCGTAGTGTAGTATTTCTATCATAAGGATACGGGAGACATAAGTAACCTCAGGTGCATAACTGGTAATGAAATGTAAAATAATTAGAAAGTGGTGAGTTTTGCATTTTTATCTTTTGTTTTTAACATATGTTTTGATAGTAAAGTTATGAGTTATGTAATTTGACTCTTAGTAGTGACTGTGTTTAAGAAATGGCTCAAAAATTTCCTGTGATTTAACAATAGGTCAATGCAAACTGTCTCTGAGACACCATTGTAAAAATAACTCAGCCAAAGGAATCTTCTAGATCAGCAGAGGAAAGCAGAAGATGTGCCACTGGCAACTTTCTGAATATAAGGGAGCACTCAAATCTGCTTTTTATAGTTTTTTTTCATGGGACTCAGTCTCTAATTCAGAAACTCATTTTGCAATAAAGGGCATAAGATGAAAGCATTCTTTACAATGTGATACAAAGCCTTATCTTTTCCACCCTTGTTTTCATCACTAAGTCCTCTTGTGGGGTAGTTATTAAATGCTTCCTATTATCTTTTTCTTCTCACCCCGCAGCCTTGAGACTTTGTCAGAGGGCAATGGTATGTGCATCTGTGTAAACAGTTTTGTAAATACAGATGAAAGGATTCTTATTGCAGGGTGGGCCATTAAACAGATGCACATTGTGCAGAGCTAAAAGGGAAGGAAAGTATGAACAAACAAAGTTTTATTTTCTCCACTACTGGCGACTTCTTGGAGTTCTTGATAATTGAATCTCACTCTTCTGATCGGTGCCAGAATTATAGATTGTATAATTCGCTTTTGGTGCAAACTAGTTATTTCTTAGGGAAGGTGACTGCTGAATAAGCAATGTGCCTGGTTTTAGGTGACCTAACTTGAAATGCTTTAGCCAAATCCATTTTAGTTTCTCTACTTGAAGTCAAATATTTGAGACTGAGAACAGCCGGCCCGGAACTGCAAGAGGGAAGCTCGGGGTCTTTTCCCACTGACCCCTGACTGAGTTTTGAGGACAGTACCAGCTGGCCAGTCCCAGGAAAATCTCTAAAGCCGTATGTTTCTGAGGAGGATTTCTTAGAGGGCTCTGGCCAACAAATGACAGTCCCTCAGTTATAAATGGCAAATTTGCTCTGGGAACAGATCCTTTTCCCAGAACACCCCCTCCAGCCAGGCACCCCACTTCACTCTGGGAACGCTTGACGGCCAACTGGCCTGCACCCTGCTTCCTTTCCTCAGCCTCGCTCTGCTCCTCGGGCCAGCCCTTTGGCACCTTTTCCTGAACCCACTGTGCAGGAGTCCTGTCTCTCTTTCTCAGAGTTTTCACCACTTACGCCCCGTTTTTTCTTTATCTAGGAGTTCATCAGCATGTTCTCCTTATCTGTACACTCCTTTGCAGAAGCTTCTTGAATCACTTTCTCTTCACCATTGGTCAGTGACTCCTAAGAATTGCACCAAAACCTTGCCACTTTTCGGGAAGCATATGTGTTTGATACATATATGTTCCCCAGCAACTTCCAACTGGAATCAGGTCGACTCGTAAAAACAAATGGCTTGATTCCCTCCAAAGCTTTCAGTTACAAGTATTATTAACTTCCTTTTAAGGCTTCCCAAGTGAGCCAGTTTCTTATTTTAACTTCAAGTTACAATTTTCTGATTCACTCCTTGACAGTTCTTAATGATAATTTTTGTTTCTTTTTTTGGCTAATGAAATAAGCAAGAGAAGGGAAATGAATGCAGTGCCATTCAGCCTAACTGCTTTGCAATATCCGAGTTTCTAAGTTTATTTTCTGCAGGTGTAGGTGGAATTTCAGTGCTTTCCCTCACCACCAGTGAGCCTAGAGTTAAATCACAGGTTGGAGTGTTCTTAGAAATGCTAAAGCAATCGCTTTGCCATTCTTTAGATTTTACCTTATTTTCATTTGACATTACCGAAATTAAATGCTAACTTTCCAAATTAAAGTCTTGGGAATGCTTTTAGTTGGGGGGGAGGATTTAATAGGCTTATATTTGCTCATAGAAATGTTTCATAGGTTATTTTTAAGCACTCCTGGGGCATTTTTAGAGCACTTTTAAATCTTTAATTAATCCACATCTTTGTGGTGGGTCAATGATATTACGGATGAGAGACACAGAACAGAACGATTATGTGATTAGCCAATCGTTATAAAGTAGAACCAAGAACAAAGAAGGTATAGGATGTAATCCTAGCCTTCTGCAGAGGCCTCAGAACTTCCTCATGTCCTAACAGTGGGACTTGCCCCAAATCTGTACAACACTATCTGTTATTTTCACCTTTGGAGATCAGTTGTATATTTATGCTTGTTTTTATCAACCTGATACTGTATTTGAATCTATTGGAAGCCAATATGGTCTGCATTGCTGTTTGACAGTAAAGAGGTAATCTTTTTAAAACCAGCTTGGTTTTGAGTCCTTACAATACCCAGTTTTGTTTCTTACAATGTTAATTAGGACATTGTTGAGGAATTGAAAGTCCTGCTGATTTGAGAAAAGAGTCATTCCTCTCTTGCTTCCTCAGCAATGGATGATAATGGAAGGAAAACCAATAAGTAGGTTTCTGTTTGATTGGTTTTTTATTTGTTTATTGATTAGTTTGGTAACAGATTTTAAAGATAGAAGATGCAGTTTGAGATCAGACTCTGTTCCCCCCCACCTTTTTTTTCCTTGTATCTAATCACTTAAGGCCCTTTTTGTGTGGAAATCATAAGTAATCCAATTGATTTAGATCTGGACATTTTAGCCATTAAGGGGTGTGTGTGTGTGTGTGTGTGTGTGTGTGTGTGTGTGTGAGTGATCCTCAAAGTCGTTCATTGCTCTCCAATCTGTACCCAAAGTCCATCTTTAATTCATATAGTGCAACAGTGCCGCAAGAGACTGATTAGAAGGGGAATACAAGTCATATGATGAAAAAGCATAGAGCCACTAATCTAGGAAGGAAAAATGTAATGTTTGTTAAAGATTTCCACTTCAGGTCAGCTGGTATCATGTTCATTCACTAAGACATGAAAAACCGTATTAGTATTTTAAAGAATGCTCCATGTTACCATTTCATCTGAAACACACTCTTTTATTCCCTAGATTTCGCCGCCAGCTTTCTGAACCCTGTAATTCCTTTCCTCCTTTGCCGACAATGCCAAGGGAAGGACGTCCCATGTACCAACGCCAGATGTCTGAGCCAAACATCCCCTTCCCACCACAAGGCTTTAAGCAGGAGTACCACGACCCAGTGTATGAACACAGCACCATGGTTGGCAGTGCGGCCAGCCAAAGCTTTCCCCCTCCTCTGATGATTAAACAGGAACCCAGAGATTTTGCATATGACTCAGGTAGGCCTGTGCTCTGCTCAAATTACATTCAAGGCACCTTTTCACCTCCCTTGTCATGTTGGTTAGTGTTGCTATCAGACTGGGTAGCTCTTGACAATTTTTTTAATGAGATCTTTCAGATTATGTCCCTTCATTGAAACTTCATCTACGTGTAGAGTTGGACTTCAAGTCATTTTGACATGACATGATCAAACAAAACCAATTTAAAGAAAAGTACACTTTACAGAATGATGCACACTCTCAGCTTGAGAGGGACATTGCAGTTTTTCTTCTTAATTCAGTGCTTTTTAAAAATTTTTCTATTTTGCTACCGCAGTGCTACTTAATAACAATGTTTACCAAAAGTAATATTCTTCTCAAATGGGTCATATATTGCTTATAACATTTAAAAAAAATATTGGTGGCAAAGATTCTAAGTGTTCGTAAGTGAGAATTCTTACATATTAAGAGGGGAATAACACAGATTATTCACAGAGCTTAGCTTTGTCTCTGTGAGCTAGAAAGTAGTATAGAATAGCATGTCAAGGGGGAGAGAGGGGTTTCCTGAAAGGAGGGAGGGTTTGAAATCTTTTCCAAATAATACCACCAACTTTGCCAATATTTGAACCTTGAGATTTTAGAAGAATTACTTAACTCTCTTGAGTTTTTCCTTCTGTAATCTGCCAAATCAGGACATCTGTTTTTAACACATCTCAGGTATTTTGAAAAAAAAAAAATCTATGAAATAAAAGCTAATGTTTATAAGGTTACCGCGTACCTTACAAGGTTACCATGTACCTTATAATCACTGAGGCAGGCAGTGATTCTCCTGCCTCAGCCTCCTGAGGCAGTAAAATATTATTAGCATTATCGTATCGTGGTCAATAGTTGGTTGTGGACATGGAAATATTTGAGAACAATATCATTTCCTTTTTTCTGGATTTAAAGTTTGGGCATTCTTTATGAAGGGATTATTGCTTCCTCTGTGAGTTTTTCTATCAGTCTACTTGAGTAAAAACTACCTCCAGGTCTTGAGTTATCAATTTGCATATAACATTACCTGCTTCATAATGAACTTCCCTTAAGGCTCTGCAAAAGAGAGCCTTATGACTTAGAAGTCTCCCTCTGGTCATCCTTTGTCTACCCTTCTACACTGGCCAATAGGTTCAAAGGATTAAGGAAATTGGCCACATTTTGGCATGCCTCAACTTCTAGAAAGTGTGCCAGCTCCCCAAGATCTGTGAATTCTCTGCCCAACTGGCCTTAAGTCTACTTCCAGGACCTGAGCAAGTTCATCCCAGGCCCTGTTTTCTGAAGGCAGAGCACATTGCTCCTATAGATTGCCCTAGGTTCAAGGATGCCTAAAGTGCAGCCGTTTGTGAGGGCATGAGGATAGATCTTGATGTGTGAGCCTCTCACAGTGTGGCACGATATTGAGATCAAGGATAGGAAGAGAGACAAAAAGTGGGTAGGCTAGGATCTGAAGACTGGGCACTGGCTCTCTCCATACCATACTCTTCCCGGCTAATTTTAGAGATTTCCTCAACTACTAAATTTGACATAGCTATGAGTTTGTTATGGAATAGTTGCAAAGATGAGGAGCAGACACGTTATTTATCAGTTTGCTTGGTTGGTTTATGATTTAAGAAATTTTAAGAGATTGTATAAGGGTCTTTATTTGAATTTTTGCGCCAGGGACTATAATTTGGGGACCATCTTGAAATTCCCATTGTGGTTTCAGTTTAGAACCTTTTTTATCTGTCCATTGGTGTCTGTAATTAATAACCCTGCAATACAGTGGGCTCTACTATAAATAGTATACCTTTCTCTCCGTAAATTTCAAATCCTGTTAATTGATAATTTAATTTGTTGTAGTTTTTTAAATTCATCATGATTCAAGAAACCTTACATGGAAATCTATAAATTAGCTCCAATAATCATAGCACTAAAAAGGTTTCTTTTGTGCTCTAAAAATGTTTTTGTTCGTTTTGAGTCTCCCTCTATGTCAAAACAAACAAGTAAGCACTCCCAGGCTGTAGTGCAGTGGTACCTTCTCAGCTCACTGCAACCTCCACCTCCCAGGTCCAAGTGATTCTCCTGCCTCAGCCTCCCGAGTAACTGAGATTACAGGTGCATGCCACCCTGCCCAGCTGGTTTTTGTGTTTTTAGTAGAGACAGGGTTTCACCATGTTGGCCAGGCTGGTCTCGAACTTCTGATCTCAGGTGATCAGCCCACCTCGGCCTCCCAAAGTGCTGGGATTACAGGCGTGAGCCACCATTCCCAGTCTAGAAATGTTATTATATGTATGATACCGAAAAGAGCAACACTGAGACTGTTTTCTTGATCTCTGATTGCTCCATGTATATCTTCTCATATTTATATCATATATACAGTTACATGTAGTGTGGTATTGAGCATGTATAACTTTTCTAAAGAAGATGTGAACCTAATGGAAAAGAGATTTAAAGATTCTAATGAGGGCACAATATAGGAATTTGTACTGTAAGAGCTAATTGCATTCATACATAATACGCACTTCAGAACCAGTCACTGACCCTCAAAAGCACAGATTGAGTCATGAATAACCTTCAGAACATAATCCAGCATCCTTTTTTGAAGGTATGTATGGCACCTCTTTAAGTAAGCCATATGTCTTGCAGATTACTTGTAAAATACTTACCTGAGAAGCTGTTAATTTTATATTGTATTCTCCCGTTTAAATTATATTTAAAATTGCCAAAGTTGTATCACCTTTGAGTTCTAATTTCAGTATTGCCAATAGAATACAGTTCTGTTTTGCTCGAACAGTCAAATGGTGAAATTATAACTTTCTGATAGGATTTAAAATAAATATAGTAACCCCATAACCAGGGCCTATGAAAAATTAATCTGTGGATATCCAAGTGTATTTTACTGGCCACAAAATTGCTGCAGTTGAGTCATCTGTATATGTTATACATCAATCAGCAAGTATGATCCGTAGATATTTTCTTTGATTGTCATTAGTTTTTTTCATCCCTGCTGAAAGTACACTTAATAACCTTTGAGGAAATCTAATGTATTTATCACTGAGTGATTTCTTTTTTCACCTACTGGTGTTGAGCAAATATCACATTAGGAAGTATTTTATGTGTGGTTTAAAAACAGTGTAAAAAGCGTTTCCTTTTTTTGTTTGTATTTTTATTTTGAGACAGAGCTTCACTCCATTGCCCAGGCTGGAGTGCAGTGGTGTGATCTTGGCTCACTACAACCTCCCCTCCCAGGTTCAAGCAATTAACCTGCCTCAGCCTCCAGAGTAGCTGGGACTACAGGCGTGTGCCACTAGGCCTGGCTGATTTTTGTAAATTAGAGACGGGGGTTCACCATGTTGGCTAGGCTGGTCTCAAACGCCTGACCTCAAGTGATCCACCTGCCCCAGCCTCCCAAAGTGCCGGGATTACAGGCATGAGCCTCTACACCCTGCTGTAGAAAGCATTTTCTAAGTCAGTTAACTCAGCATCTATGATCCAAAGACTATTCTTACAGAAGGCCTTTAGAACTCTTTATTGCTTAATTCTATACACCATCAATGTTGTATAAATAAAAGAAGCTTTGTAATGGAAAAAGTAGCATGACTGTGCTCTAATAAAGCCTGACATTAATTATGACATGGGAAATGGAAGGTCTATTAGTTATAATTATAGGAATGCAATTTCAACTGCCGAATATTTAAGATAAAAAATGCAAAATACTATGTCAGTAGAGTAGAAACTTTTTTTCAGGAGAAGAGGAAAGAATTTTGATCAGAAGACAGGGAAGAAACAAGAAATAGATATTTAGGGCCAATTTGATGAAGGAGTACAGTGTGATTATGATTGTATCATGGTATTAGGTTCTAAAAGATCCATTCTAAACCATCTCTTGTTGTCCCTTTCCTTCTCTTCTTCTCTAGCCTATTGTGTTGCACAAAACAGTACATGTTTTTTTTTTGTTGGTGGTTGGCTGTTTTTTCTAAATCCAACATTTTTTTTCACGCCCTTATGGCCAAATGCCCACATAAAAAGTGTTAAATACACATTGAGTGCTTCGTTTGGAGTGCGTCATGGAGATTGCCTGATGCAGTGTCCTTTTTTCTTAGAGTCAAGACCATTTTCCCACTTTCATGACCACATATTTTGCAAATCTGTGAGGTTTTGCAAACTTGGAATGCCCATTGAGGCAGATATTTTAGATGTTTATAGCAATATATTTTATTAGAGCTGAATGTGTTGGTTGGTTGGTATTTTGCTTTTTTTTTTTGTTCATTTCATTTTACTTTTTGATGTCTTACAGAATTTTTAGAGGGGTAGTGGGCACATGAAACTAAACTTTGACTTTAGAAAACGTCAGCACACAAGGTTCATATGTTTTGATGAGGGTATTTCACTCTCAGGAATTTATTCTAAGGAATAGTGAGAGATACATAGTGAATGTTTGTGAGAGACAGAGAGAAAACAAAATATTATAAATATATAATAGGTGAATGGTAAAGTAAGTTATGGATACTTGTAAAGGAAATACTATACAGCCATCAGGAGTCAGATTTTTGAAAAATATTTAATGAAATGACACTACAAAGTTTTTAAAAGTATGTAAAGCATAACTCATGCAAATTAAGAGCCAGTACAGAAATACCTTGGCTATATGTGTGTGGTGATATTATAGGTGATTTTTTTAATCTGTGAAGTATTAATACTTTATGTTTTAACAATGCTTATGTGCTGCTTTCCTGGTCAAATAGAATAAGTATTATTTTTAAAATCAACCCATTTATTGTTGAAGAAGAGAAGTGTCCAAATTCACTACATCAGTCCTATAAGTGAAAACTAATAAAAGATGTTATAGTCTCATATGCTGTAAGCATAAATGACTTTCTGTTGGTTTATATCTAGGACTGCCTTAAAGGAGGGAATAATGCCCCCTACTTAGTGGGATTCCTGTTCATCTTCCACAGTGCTTGCAATCCTACCATTAGTATTTTATTCCTTTGCACATTGTAGTGTATTAAAAATCTTAACCCAGGAGTTGGTTGGAGGGGTAATATATATTAATAAGGCATATTCTGTTATCCTAATTAGTTTAAAGGGTGCTTCTTGGCCGAGTGGTGGAAGAACTTCATCAGAGTAGGGAATGAAGAGAGGGAAAGAAGAACTTTCAAAGACAAGAGGAAGATAGCTAAAATAAGAAAATGAAGGATAATCCTGCGTACTTTGAGCTTAGGCAGAGTAGGAAATAAAAGTAGAGGGTAGGGGTGAGAAGTCAACATTATGTGATTGCCAAAGAAAATGTTTTTGCATTTTTAAATTGTGTTTCTTAAAGCCACTCCTGCTGATCCTGATGAGGCCTTTTTTCAATTTGGAGGCACCTAACACTTTGGTGGCGAATGTTGTTCATGCTATTTTAAATTGGAAAGTTGACACAAATACATGTTTTATAGAATTCTAAATCCCTTTACTCACTAAAGGTCTTGAAGTTCACCTACTTCAAACTTCTACTCCACACCCAAATTTTACAAACAAATATCTGAGGATCATCCAAATGAAGTAACTTACTATCAGTTACACAGATATATTGTGAAACAGCCAAAACTAAAATTAGGATTTTCTAATTCTCAGTTTAGTGCAGAGTTCATGGTTTGTCTTTCTACATAGTTGTTCAGATTAAAAGGCAATACTGAGTGTTTTCTATGGTTTTCGAAGGCTCTTCATGATCCAGGGTAATAAGAGCATCTGCTTGAAGATGTGAGGTATGCTTTCCTTAATTTGGGAGGAGCACATTTCACATTAAATAGTGCCCACTTTTTACTCTAAATGTTAGGTGTTCACGGCAGTGAAATAGAAAAATATAGCAACTTAATGATATAAATGATGAAGATGAATTCTATTTTCTTTAAAAAAAAAATGCCACAAGCATTGTTAAGAAATGAGATTATCAAAGAAGTGATCTTTTGCAATAGCTCTTTGGAAAAAGGTGGAAAAGTGATGAGAAGAAAAAGTGGCTAATTAATGGCCCTTCCAAGCTATAAATTCCTTGATCGCATGAACTTAGAGTTTAAGTCTTCTCATTGGACCTCACTCTTTCTTTCTTAGTGCCCTTGGTGGCTCAATGGCTTACACTTCGCCTTGAGCAGTGGTTTTCAGACCATTGTCAGCTGAATCCATTTTTCACAAGTAAGCTTATGAGGGACTGCAGGATCTAAAACAGATGTAAAGAAAGCTGTGTTTGAGGAATAGGGCGCTTTTTCCATTCTTCAGTTTTTTTCAATTTTTTTGAGACAGGGTTTCACTCTTGTTCCCCAGGCTGGAGTACAATGGCACAATCTCAGCTCGCCACAACCTCTGCCTGTCGGGTTCAAGCTCTTCTCCCGCCTCAGCCTCCCAAGTAGCTGGGATTATAGGCATACGCCACCACACTCAGCTAATTTTGTATTTTTAATAGAGGTGGGGTTTCTCCATATTGGTCAGGCTGGTCTCAAACTCCCAACCTCAGGTGAGTTGCCCGCCTCAGCCTCCTGGACTGTTAGGATTACAGGCATGAGCCACCGTGTCTGACCCATTCTTCATTTTAAATCCATCCATTGTTCACCCTAACAACCCTTCCCAAGCTGCTCATATACTTCTTTATTACCTTAGGGCTTTGACAAAAGCCTGTAAATTTAGAGAACGATTATCTGTCCTTAGCACATTGAAAAATTATGTGTAGGCAGAAAAATGATGAAATAAATACTGAAAAAATATTTACCTAATATTAAATATGTTAAAACTGGAGTATGTTTAACTTTCATCTGTCAGAGCTGACAGATCTATCTGGTATTCACATAGGCCCAAGCTGGCACTTTAGTGAAGAAATCTCGATACTCTTGGGTTTCTGAAGTGGCAAGAGAGAAATGTTTTTATGTTGTAAATGTTATTGGATGTTTTGCTGTGTTGGTGGATACTCATCCTAATCAAACAGTAAGGAAAAGTAGTGAAGTAATTCCTAATGCTGCCTGTAGTAGTAAGCATTGCTTGGGCTTCCACTTGCTGAGTTTATAATACGGTTTCAAAGTGAAAGTTACAGGATTAAATCATTGGGTAGTGGAACAAGAATGACATGGTTATTTTCTGCATCTACATAAAAATATTTTAAATGAGTAGTGTTTTATGGGTTTGGAGATGAGGTGTTAGAGCCTCGATCAACTGACTAAACTTGCACAAAACTTAAGAAAAAAATAACAACATTTAGGCAGCTAAAATATCCCAGTTGTTTATTTCTAAACTGTTACTATTGCATTTATTACTACTACTCATCTAGCAATACCTCCGAAATTGTGTCATCAGGATATTTTACCTTAAAAAAACAATTTATTATTATTTACTTACAAAAGGAGATACATATTCTAGGGAAACTAACCTCATATATATTTTCCAATACATTTTACTTTCATCCTTTCTGAACAATTGGGGCACAGAGGAACAACCAAAAATATTATCCAGGAAACACAAAGAATGCAGTGATTACAAAAGGAAGCTGCTGAAAGATACTAATTAAAGTGAGGTAGAACGCAGAGAATAGAAATAAAGGTAACTGATGTTTACTTTGAACATCCCCAGCCTTGCCATAAACTAGCAGTCTTCATTGTTTCCAAAATGGAAAGCTCATGATCAATAATTTCTCCCTCTTGAACATTCTATGTGTGTGTGTGTTTTGTTTTGTTTTGGCTGATGTTTTTTTTAAAAGAGATGGGGTCTTGGTGTCTTGCCCAGGTAAGTTGCTAACTCCTGGCCTCAAGCAATTCTCTCTCTTCAGACTTACCAGTGGTTGGGACTACAGGCACATACCACCACTGTTTGAACATTCAAATGTCACTTACAATTCAGTGTTTTCACACTGAAGAAATTATTTTATCTTAGTTATTTTTTTAAAAAAACTGTATTATTGCTGGAATTAATTAGGCAGCTAAGGAGGAGAGGAAGCAGGATAGTATTTTTCTGTTCATATTCCCTTTGAAAGTATGGAAGAGTCACCCACCAAGTTCTTACCAATGAATGCCTTCTTCTCTTTTCAGCAGCCACACAGTCTGTCTCGAGGCCCACCTCCCTCTTACATAGTTATATGAGAAGGCCTAGAATTATAAAAACCACAATGTCTAGAACTCTGAACCCCTAAACAAATTATTTCAATATAGATAGTGCATGTGCTACTCAAATCAATCTATTATGAATTTCATACCCAGCCCCTAATAATTATAAAGTTGTATTTCATGTATTGCAGTCATCAGACTTTAAATATATTGAATAATGGAAGTTAGGCAACATTTTTTTGAAAATTTAAATTTGAAATATTACATTTAAAAATATTCATCTTCATTTTCTCATTTTTCTTTACATATTTTTGAACCACCTTAAAGAATAATTCCTTAGAAAATACTGAGTATTTTTAAAACCCTGGAAAGAAAAGTTAGCAAAAAATTAATAATTCAATATATGTTCACTGTTTAGTGATTTTCCTCTGTCCCATATTTTTTTCTGAATGGTAGGTTCATCTCCCACCTGCCTATGTTAAGTATTTTAGTTTTGAGCTCTAACATATGGCCATAAATTTATACATTTATTTATTTGCCAGATATTAGAAATTGGAGGTTAAATATTTGTCATAATGCCATAGTAATCCTTCACAAGTTTAAAACCAAAGACCAGGCAGTTTTTATGTTTATCCTCTTCCTTTTCTGTAGGCATGGTAAGGATCTGTTGATCAGTGGTTTAGAGATATACACAGGCATTGTTTACTGCAGCTTTTTTCTCATATAGCTTCAGGTCACTGAAAGAAAAAGACTGTTTTGTTTTCCCCTTTGGAGTCAAGGACCAAATTACAAATGCTTGATAAAACCCATTCCATATTTCACACTATTCAGGATAGGACTGCCTCTTCATAAAGTATTTCCATAATTACTCATATATTGCTTCCTCCCCCTAAAAACTCTGGATATTTTAAAATATTGCCGTCTTAGCAATATTCGGTGCAGCAATGATTATGATTCTATGAACTTTGGCCTTTTGTACTTGATATGTAACACTTCCAAAGGCCAGACCGTGGCCTTATTCCATTCCAAAACATCATTTGCTGACGGCTACATTTTCTCCTGAAACATGGCAGCTCATTTTTTCTCTCCTAACTCTAAAACGATTGCTTAAAGAAATTCAAGGGTAAGATTGCTTGGGAACTTTAAAGAATGAGCTATTGAACTTTCAGAAAATGTTAGCATCCTAGCTCTTTCTCAACATCCAAAGATAATTTTCTTTTACTCAGCCAGTGATTTGTGGACTAGTAGATCACTTAATCTCTGATTTTTAGGTGCTTCACTTGTGAAAAGTGGCAGTGATGTCTTCCTAATTGATTTTGTTATTATAATAGAGGTCATAGATTGGCCTCTCAATTTGACTTTGCTTTTTATTGCTTAGCATGCCTGATATGAGTTTTCCTCATTCCTTTTGGAGTTAAAATTGCAAATCTCCCAAACCAGTACTCTGACCTACTATATCAGTTTTTCTAAGAAATGCTTAAATATGCTCTAAATCCACAGTTACAGTAAGTGGCATTGGCTAGTGATTTGATTTGAGAATTGAGACTACAGTCTGGATTTACTCTTTTTGCATTAACACAGGTCAAATGGACAGGGACTGCATTTTAAGTCAGTAATGGAAGGCTGAAGCCTGTCTTAAACCAATCATATCAGTTTTACCCATGACTGATTGATCCCTAGGGGCAGAGCCTTGTAGGCATTTCTCTTACATGAATGGACGCTATAGAGCCTGGAGTTTCATTCATAAAATGGAGACAGAAAGGAAACACACACATACACACAAGCACACACACACACACACACTCTCACTCACTCTCTCTGGAATGTCCATTTATACAGAGCTGAAGGGTGTAGTGTTCCATCAGCTGCTGCTTTTGCCAGTTGACTGGAAGTAATGATTAATGCTCATTGGTCCTGCTTGCAAGTAACCTGACACTATTTATGGCCTTGCAGTATTCCTAATGTATAGTGAATGAGAAGACAACATTCTCAAATCAGAAACATAAACAGGAACTGGTGGGTCTGAATTCCATTCAAATATGTCATTTCAGCCCCACAGTGTTTGTCTAACTTGGATTTTACAGGCAGGAAAGGGGGAAGGGATGGATAATCTGCTTGTGAGTTGTACTAGCTTGGAAAAAGGCAATTAGAAGAGGGTGGAGTGCTTTTATACTGTGAGACTTTTAGTTTCTTTTTTAATAAAACAACCAGGACATTTAGGCCCAGGACTGCTTATTTCAAGTGGGTAAAATGAACATACAACTGTTTCTATAAGTGGAACTGAGATTTGAAATTAAATGAGACAATTTAAAGGTACATGTTTGGGTCTCTCTCTCTCTGTCTCTCTCTCTCTCTGTGTGTGTGTGTGTGTGTGTGTGCCTTTGTGTGTGTCTTTGTGTTTGTTTCATGAATGTGAACAAAAGAAGGGAACATACAACATTTTTGTAAAGTGTTTAAGTAAGTATATGCTTTTAGGTTTCGAATATAGTTGGAGAATTTTTACAGTTAAATTATTTCTATAAGTAAGTGAGTCAACTATTTAATAGGCTTGAGGAAAAGAGTTTTAGTTCATAAAACATTTTTACCTAGGATCGGAATAACTCGAAAAAATTTTCAAGGAATTCTTATCAGATTAAATAGACATTATTGTTTTTATCAAGTGTGTGTGTGTGTGTGTGGTTTACATGTAGTTGTTTCTAACAATTTGGAAAATTTTACAAGAGAGTAATTCAAACATAAATATAAAAAATATCAAAAAACAAAACCAAAAGAACAACAAGTGTGTGTTATTGTGATTCATTTAACTATTCTCTTTAAAAGTGTGTCTGAACTCTCCATTCTGGTAGTTTTTTTTTTCTTTTAGTGTGTGGGTCTGTACAGTTCACTGCTTCATCTGTTTTTCTTAGTATTAAAAAATAAAACCATTCACTTAGTATGACACTGGAAATATTATACTAAATCCTGAGCCTGATATCCATTTACAATTTGTGTCATATTAAGCATGTTTTGTAACCCCTTATGCCTTCAGCTTCCTCATTTATAAAAGGGCAAATAACTCCCATCTCTTGGTGTTTTTGTAAGGATTAAACTTGGTTATGTTCATAAAGTTATTGATATAGTGTTTAGCACGAAATGGGGGTGCAGGCAATAATACAGGATTTCCATTGACATGATTTTATTTTGACTGCATCTTCAAAGATGGCTAGTCCTTTATTAAGATGACATTATTATTTCTAATAATTAAAAGTACAATATTTGGGGCTAAAGGATGAGATAAAATAAGAGAGCTGATACTCTTAAAGCAATCATATTGTGCTAATCTAGCAGATACTATACTGTTACACTGCTTCTGATATAGGGAAACAGTCATGCTGAACTTATTAGTATTATTCATATTCAAAGCAAATTGAAAAAGTTACCTGAATATCATGGTGATCCAAAAAGAGATGGAAACAAGAGGATAAAGCTGTTCATGGTATGTTTTTTCAAATCATGTAGATTCCAGCAATAGAGAAATTTAGCATTGAAGTTCCACATTAAAACACTATGTCTTCAGAATTTTGTGTGGCCCATTTTGGCAGCTAATGGCATCCTGTATCATTTTTCCTTTTAAACCTCTGTGGATTGTCAGAGTATGGTAGTATGAAGTAAAAACTCAAAGTTGGCTGTGCGTATGGCTCACACCTGTTCCCAGAACTTTGGGAGGCAGAGGCGGGCAGATCACCTGAGGTCAAGAGTTCTAAACCAGCCTGACTAACATGGTGAAACCCTGTCTCTACTAAAAATACAAAATTAGCCGAGCATGGTGGCACATACCTGTAATCCCAATTCCAGCTACTAGGGAGCTGAGGCAGGAGAATCGCTTGAACCTGGGAGGCAGAGGTTTCAGTGAGCTGAGATTGCACCATTGCACTCCAGCTTGGGCAACAAGAGTGAAACTCCGTCTCAAAAAGAAAAGAAAGAAATACTCAAAGTTACAATTGTACCTATGTTTTCTATCACTTCTGCTTTATTTAAAAATTTTAGCTTATAAGACTATCACAGGCTTGTAAAACTTGTAATAGTGTGAGCTTAGTAGATATGTAATCTAATGTGGTTTGCACCTGGTCGTTGTTTGTGTGGGTACTGTCCAAAAATGTCCCCAGGTGCTTAAAGAGAAGTTTATAATTCTGTAGATAAAACTTTATTCTGTTATTTTTTGCCATGTAGCCTTAAATTTTCAAAAGCACCTAAGTTCAGATAACTGTGATAACTGCATTATTTACTTATTTTACTTTTTGTTTATTTACTTTTCTTCACTTTTCTTTTCCTTTCTTTTTTTTTTTTTCCAGACAAGTTCTGTCTGTGTTGCCTAGGTTGGAGTGCAGTGATATGATCTGGGCTCACTGCAACTTCTGCCTCCCATGCTCAAACCATCCTCCCACCTCAGCCTCCTGAGTAGCTGGGACTACAGGTGGAGGCCACCACACCCAAGCTAACTTTTTATATATTTTTGTTAGAGATGGGGTTTCACCGTATTGCCTAGGATGGTCTTGAACTCCTGGGCTCAATGAATCTTCCTGCCTCAGCTTTCCAAAGTGCTGGGATTACAGACATGAGCTACTGTGCCCAGCCTACTTTTTTTTTTTTTTTTTTTTTTTTTTTTGGAGGTGGAGTCTCACTCTGTCACCCAGGCTGGAGTGTAGTGGTGTGATCTTGGCTCAGTGCAACCTCCACCTCCTGGGTTCAGGTGATTCTTCTGCCTCAGCCTCCCAAGTAGCTGGGATTACAGGTGCACACCACCATGTCCAGCTAAATTTTGTATTTTTAGTAGAGATGGGCTTTCACCATTTTGGCCAGGCTGGTCTTGTACCCGTGACTGCAGGTGATCTGCCCACCTCAGCCTCCCAAAGTGCGAGGATTACAGCCGTGAGCCACCATGTCTGGCCCCTACTTTTCTCTCTTTATTTTTTTTTAAGATTTTGCAAATGCTACTACAAGCATATTAAAACCAACTAAAAACTAACATAGTTCTCCCCGTGTACTCAGTCTGTCAACAGTAGATTCAGTACATCTGAGCCATGGTGAAATAAATATCTCTGCAGATTTTACACGATATATATTCACAGTTTACTTGAAACGCTAAAGAGAAAGATCCCATCTAAGTGTGAGTGAGGTAATACTAACTTTGTCACTCCCTTGTCAGGATTTCTCCAGCTTTGCTGCCTTCTTCACATGAGGTTCAGTAACTGAGATGTTACATTCATGTGAAGTTCACTAAGTCGTTACATTCACATCAAGTTCAGTAACTAAGATGTTATGTTCACATTGAGCTTCCTGATGAACAGCAAATAGGTCTTATACAACTTGACTTTTTTTGCTATCATTCTCACATGAATTCAGATATGCAGGTCCTTAGTTTGGGAGATGATTACTTTTAGATTTGTTGTACAATAGAGTGGTCATGTATGGTAAAAGAGGCAAAAAAAATGTTATTTCCATTATCATCCATTCTAGGAAACTTTATAAAATAAGTTTTCTCAATTGACTACACTCAATTTGACATGTGACACTTGGAAAAGCAGGCTGAAAGTATGGCATATAGGTGATGTGTTTCCATTTAAACACATCTGCATAAAACTCAGGTTATTTATGCACCCTTGAAAACCTTTGGATTTTAAACATAAACTGTGAGCTTACCAGGAAATGAGAAGAAGTAAGCAAACAAAAAAATCTAGTAAAGTACTAAGTTTAAAAGAGGTAAAATATTGGCAAGATCTGCCACTATGCTCATCTTTGTTGAATGAGATGGTGACATTAGTTCTTAATACAACTCAGTATTTTTTAGATAGTAGACATTATCTATTTGATAACAAGTTGAAAAACTAGTTGAGGCCGGGTGCGGTGGCTCGCGCCTGTAATCCCCGCACTTTGGGAGGCCGAGGCAGGTGGATCACGAGTTCGAAAGATCGAGACCATCCTAGCTAACATGGTGAAACCCCGTCCCTACTAAAAAATACAAAGATTAGCTGGGCGTGGGGGCGCACACCTGTACTCTCAGCTACTTGGGAGGCTGAGGCAGGAGAATTGCTTGAACCCGGGAGGCGGAGGTTGCAGTGAGCCGAGGTCGCGCCACCGCACTCCAGCCTGGTGCCTGGTGAGAGAGTGAGACCCTGTCTCAAAAAAAAAATAAAAAAAGAAAAAGAAAAAGAAAAACTAGTTGAAACTCCTAGGTATGCACTGATACACACATTTTTTACTGAGCACATGATAATTTCATATATGTGTTTACATATATGTTTTGGCTCTGGATATTGAATGTGCCAAGTTTTAGAAATCATCAGTGTACAATAGACAAGTTTATGTCGACTTGACTTTGTCGTATTATATCCACAGGGAGTTAGTCAAGTGTATAGGCAATCCACCTTTGCACTATATACTTGTAGGAAAGAAAAGCCACATTAAAATACAACATCAAACATTTACATTTAACTGAGATTTTTCATTTACTCTAAGAGATTCGAATGCTTAATTAAGTTATACACTCATTATTGCTAGAGGAATTTAAGCAGAAGCATCAAATGGAAGAGACTTGTTTGTTTTTCTCCCTTATTTAGAGTTTACAATATGTAATAATTCCAGATTTACTCACTATTTGATAGCAGAGCAATTTCAGTGACCTTTGTACAGATATCTCAGATAATTGTGGCAAATATTTTTTTTTTAGCCCTGGTCTGATGTAGCTCCTTGAAATTTTAAGCAAACTCTATCCTAAAGGAGAACTTCATTCTGCCCTAGAGGCAGCAAATATGCAAATCAGAGAGTGCCTAGCAATTTTAGATGTGCAAATTCAGAACTGCACTTTGTGGTCAAGCCTTTGGTAAAGCTTCCCAAATCAATATTATGTTTCCCAGCATAGCTTGAAAATGCAAATCAAAAGACAGAGAAGAAGGTAACTTTTTTTAAAAAAAATTTCTGTGTGCATATCTTAATTGGGAGAGAACTTTACTAATGTTGCTAAACGTGAAGACTAATCAAATTAGGTAATTTGGGGTGTTAGTTTATTATTCTTCTCAACTTCCGCTACATTGATTAGTGCATTAAAATGACAACAGTGCTTTGTTGCTTTGAATTTTTGCAGCATATTAGATCAGCTTTCATCACCATGAACTCATCTGTAACAAATTATAGGCAGTTTAATTTCTGTAAGCTGATTTGGCCAGTACTAATATGTCATAGAGCTCTTTGATCCACAAGTTTTGAAATAAATAAAAATCTTTGTCCTAAATTAAGTTTACATAATTTAATTTTTAGATTTAATTTAAAACTTTTAAAGCCAGAGCCCTTTAGGAGCTAACATGAAGTGGGGGTGATACGGTAAAAAGAAGCTCAAAAGAGGTACCTCCAAATAGTTAAAGCGTCTAGTGGAGAGTCTGGCTTTCAACCTTATAAGTCATAAGTTTATAATGAATTTTAGTGTGTTTTGAATATCATAGATTAACAGATTTGTGAAAAATATTCCAGAATAAGTACACTAATAATCAACAAATCATTCATCTCATGTAATTTAAGAACAGCAAATTAAGATAACAAATGTAACTTATTTAGATATATAATTATTTCTAGTTTTAAGTACTGTGGTTAAAGTATTCATTTTAAATATTTGTGAGGATCACTTAAAAATAGAGTCTGTTGTTAATTAAGTCCCATATGGTGAATTTTTATAGTGTGCAGATACTGTACAAAACATTGCACATAACTTACTTCATATGCTCCTCCCAAAAACACTTTTAAGGACGTCATTATTATTCCCATTTTACAGATGAGGAAGTTGGGAGTTAGAGATGTTAAATAAAAACAAAATGTCATACTCCCATGCAGTGTCAGAACTAAGATTCAAAATCGGTTCTATCAGATGACAAGGTGCATGTTTATAACCATTGTGTTGTACTTGTACTAATTATCCTAACACTACAATCTGTGGATGCATAGTAAGACAGTGTGAATAAAGCTGTCATCTTAATATTTTTGCATAGGTTAAACTACAGCTTGTTGTGGTTGCTGAACTTTGTACATTTTATTCGTGAAAAAACAGACGTGAATGTATATGCAATGCCTCCTTTCTCTGCCACAAAACATTTGCCTTTGAAGTCACCGCTTAGCTAGTTTGGATCATAGTCAAGCATTTAACAAAAGTTAAAATGTAATGCCAAACTTCATTGGTTGGATTTTTTATTAGATAAGGTAGAAATGAAAGCAGCAGGCAATTTAATTAGCAGTAATTTTTCTGGGCAAGTCATTACTTTGATGAACTTCAGAGCAATGTTTATGGCTCCTAATTAACCATGTTAGTCATTTGATTGAATAATCACTTTGGAAATGTTTCTACAATTTGATTAGAGTCTGACCCACTCTGATAGTCATAAATTAACTGATACCACTTTAGGATAACATGACTTTACTTACTTTATGGGAATAATCTCCTCATAGCCATATTTTTTCAGGCTTCTCTGGACTGTATAAAGGACACCAATTTTCAGTATAGACCAGATTTAAACAGTGCTAGCCAGGTGTCTCCATTTTTAGAGCTAGTACTAGAGTACAAATAGTAATAGGAATTGCCAAAAACACAATAATATTCCACATATTTCTAAATTGCCATTCATTGCTTTTTTGAGAATTTAGTTCACAAGTTGGGCCTTTGGAAGTGTAATAGAGATTCTGGCATTAGCCTTTTTATACAAGTCATTAATTCATTATGAGTTTTAAGCCAGCATATCTTAAAATATCTTAATAGAATTTATTAGGAATATTATAAAGTAAATATAGCAATAAACAACAAATCAGCCATTTGAATAGGGATAGTATGTATCAGTGAAATTATCCATCGCATCTCAAATTTGATGTCAAATGTCTAGTTTTCCTGGATTATGCTAATTTTGTAATATAACACTTTTATAAGGTGTTCTTTGACATTAAATAGTGAGTTTTTCAGAAATGTTTGTATTTCCTTCCTCCCCACTTTCCTCCCCCTCTGGGAAGGAAAGACTGCATTTAGTCACAGTTATATGTAATAGAGTTTAGCCTATCTGTTTTCCTCTAGCTGCCTCCAGAGTCAGCCAGCTGTTTTTATAGCTGCAATCCAGGTGTGCAGCAGTCAATAAAAGTATTTTGTGGCAGGGTGTCAACATTAGTACAACAAAGTCCTTGCCTCAAAGCAGCTGCTGAGCTGATTGCAGAGTTATTAACACTGTCCCTTCCAGCCCCAGCTGCTTTAAGGGACCTTATGCCTGGCAATATATCAAAATAGCATTAAAAATTTATTCAAAGTACCATTGGTTAAAAAGTTGGGCTGAAATGGATTGCTAAGTATTTGGTAACCCGAAAGATTAACTATACCACAATCCTGTTATAAATGCACATATTGGGAAACAGTGTTAATTCTGTCTTGTATATGGTCAGAATTATAGGCTTCATAATACTTCATATAAAGAAGGCATAGTATAATAGCATAATAGAACTTTTGATAATACATTTTACAGTATTTTCAACTTGAACGCTCCTAAATGTTTCAAATGTTGCTATATTCCTAGAATGCTATGGGATTATACAAATTTATTTGGTAAATGTCCTGGCACATATTTAAAACTTGAGACCCTGTTTCAAGGATGCCATCACGTTCATGCGGGTTGCTCTTTGAGCTGACCTTTAGCAAGGTTTATTTGGATAACACTTTAAATGCACATTCCTGTTCAAGAGAATCAGCATTCACCACGATGCACTCTTCATTCTTTCATTTCATGTGTGGGCCCTGCCCGAAATGTTGATTATATGTTGACGTGTTCCCCACATGGGAACCCATGTCAATTTCCGTAACTTTTCTGTCTGCACCCTGTCCACTGATAATCGCAGCATTTCAGCTCCAGGCTCTTTTTGACCAATGTTGTTTCCTCTTTCAGAAGTGCCTAGCTGCCACTCCATTTATATGAGGCAAGAAGGCTTCCTGGCTCATCCCAGCAGAACAGAAGTTAAGTTCTCCATCATTGAAATCCCTTGTAAATACTATTCAGAATAATCAGACATCCCAAACAAGATGTCATTTCATTATATAACTTGGGAAAAATCATTTATGTTCCCTAAGCAATTGTTTTAAGACTATCTCCAAAGTAAAAAGAAGATGTTTCAAGTAGTGCTGCTTTGTATCAGGTTGTTAACGTGAGTCACATGCATAGAAACAACTGAAAAGTGGAATTCTGTGTTCTTTTTTGCCAGCAACACATTCTTTTAAAATAGAACATACGCTTTATAGATTAGCCCACTTTATGAACTCTGCTGAAATGTATCTTCAAGGAATAATTGGTTTTGCTTTTATAGACCTAGTCATAGTTTTGGAATAAAACACCATCTATTTAAAGGTTTTCACCTTTAAATGTTCTGGATTTTACATTTTGGGACTTTTTTTTTTTTTTTTTGGATGGAGTCTCCATCTATTGCCAGGCTGGAGTCAGTGGCGCAATCGTGGCTCACTCAAACCTCTGCCTCCTGGGTTCAAGTGATTCTCCTGCCTCAGCCTCCAGAGTAGCTGGGACTACAGGTGCACACCACCACACCTGGCTAATTTTTGTGTTTTTAGTAGAGACTGGGTTTCACCATATTGGCCAGGCTCGTCTGGAACTCTTGACCTCATGACTCGCCCACCTCAGCCTCCCAAAGCGCTGGGATTACAGGCATGAGCCATGGCGCCCAGCCCTGGACAAATAATTCATATGAATGAGATTTCACATAGGCCTAGAGAAGCAATTTTCTCTTGGATAGGCTTGTTGTAACCGTGGTAGGAAAGCGTGGCCTCTAAGGGACTTTGATACCTAAAAAGTAATGGTAAAAATGATTTCATCTGGATATAATCCTCAGTAAAGGATTTCTGAAATATATGCATGGTTTCTAACCTAAACACTCCATGTCTCTTTAATAAGATTGACTTGGATGCATCATTTTAGGCTAGATCTATTATTGGTTATTTTGTATAAATGATATTAGTAGAATTTTAAAGGGTAGTATAAGATGGTAAATATAAAATATATGAAATTAAAAGTTTTGCACAAATGCAATGTAATTATTGTTGCTTCTGTTGTTAATATTATATACCAACCATGGAGAGCAATCCATTTGAGAAATAAACTCTATGAAATTTATTCCTGGTAATTAAAGGTAGCAACAACAAAAGTTCACACCAGAGGATATTTCGGAGAGGAAATTATTATGAAAAGCTGTTCATTTATTTTACAATTTTTTCTGTGGACTTATGTTACAGCAAAAGAAAAAAGGGGGGGAAACTTGTTTTTCCTCTTATCTTGCTAATTGAGTACAGGAAGGTTAACCCATCTAAATATTTCCACAAGAAAGTAAGGGAATAAAATAAATCTGTCTCAGAGCATCAGAGAATAATGTAAAGTAAATAGCAGTAATTCACCTTGCTTTCTCACTTTTTCATTGAACAATAAAATTTAGATGAATCTGAAAAAGGAGACAATACATTATAAATCCTTGCCAATGTTTATGTGAGCTCTGGCTTGGGTTAGCGATAATACAAATAACTAACTTTTATATAAATCACTGTGTACTATCCATCACTCTAAGCTTGCATATATTAAATCATTTAATCCCTTGTATCTCTACAGCAACCCTATAACATGGTAGGTGGTGTTACCATCATTCCTGTTTAATAGATGAGGAAACTGAGGCACAGAGGTTAAATGACTAGGGTCAAGGAACTGAAAGGTGGCAGAGTCATTTTCTATCGCAATTTTTATGTTAAATGGTTATATTTTTAAGTGTTTGTGAGCTTCATTTCTATCATGAATAAATGTATTCCTTTTTCATCCACAGGTTGTATGTTTGAAAAGGGCCCCAGGCAGTTTTATGACGATACCTGTGTTGTCCCAGAAAAATTCGATGGTAGGTTTTACACTGTGCTTCAAGTTTTGATATTTTTTAAAGATGGAGTGATTACCTTCGCCTTTTCTGAAAACAGTGGACATCCCTACGTAAAGATTTCTATGCACATAATTCATCATGCACTTAATTCTAGCTAATGTTGACTTACTACAATTTATCTCTTTCCTTCCCCTAGTAAAAAAACCTTTTCTTTTGTCTTAGGGGAGAGTCCGTTTCTGGAGAAGTAGCCAAAGAGCATCATTCTTGCTGAGCTTTGTGTAGAGTAAGAGGGGGCTTTCCATTGCCCTGCTGAGCACACGCAGCTTGTTATTCGAGATTTATTGAAAGCTGATCCTGTAATTAACAAAGCAGAGCAGAAAGCGTGCTACTGTGGATGTACTGATGACTAATGCAACTTCTTTTATTGTTCATGAAAAGATGCATTATGGAACACAGGAACAACATAACTGCTCATTTCGTTAGTAATTGTTAGTCCCTTTTTTTTTTTTTCTGGGGAAGATGTATGTTACTAATGTAGCATTACTTTGTAATTGCTTGAAAGGGAGTTAGGAAAGCATTACCTTTTTAAGGTCACTTGCTGTTGCAATGCAAAGGTCTCAGATGTTAGAAAAGGGTGTCAAGTTAAATAGAATTTTCTTTTTTTGACAAAGGCAACAAAAGTTTTCATCTTGAGGAGGCTTGGGTAAAAAGTAAACAGTTAATTGATTTAGTGGTTCTTCACACTGGTCTTCATATTTCCTGCTTTGATTGTTTAACAGGAAACGAGCCAGGGGCCCTTTGATTAGCTGATTGCACAAACTTTGGGGATCATGGCTACAATGACTTGGGCGCTCCCTGAAGTTTTAAGTTGTCGTTATTTAAACAGCAGAGTACATGCTCAGATTGCTTTTCAATTTCTAATTAGTTGCTTGAAGACTACCCTATGTTCCCCGAGATTTTTGCTACCCTTACCCTTCTCAGAAGGGCTGGTAAGTCTCGGGAAGATTTGCTTCTTCAGCCTCCCTTTAAAAATTCACTCAAGGTTAAAAAAAAAATCCTATAGGAATCACATTTTTCGTTTTATTCTACAATAGATGTTAGTTTTAAGTTTTTCGTTTCAGAGCATCAGAATTCTTAAAATACAGCTTTTTCTCTTCAGACAAACTATGAAGCCTCTTATTCTTGGAATGACCTTCGTTAGTTTCTTTCATGTTTGTGAGCTTCATATTTTCAGAGATCTTGAAAATTAATAAGGGCTTATAAAGAAGAAAACTATCTCAAAATTATGGACAGAATTACAGCATACTCTGACAGGCCAAGGTCACACTAATATTTAGAGAACTAGCTGACTTGATTATTCCCTTCAACTTTGAAATACTCTTACATTTTATACGAATAAAACATTTTTTGGAAGATAGTGTCCGTCTTTATTTTATAAGTAATGTAGAACAAGAAGAAAGAAAAAAGAGGGGGTCATTTTTTCACTGTACGTGGTCAATGTGATCAGTCACATTTATAGGCAGAAGCAATAGAGAGACTATAAAATTTCACAATGTTTCACTCTATCTGCATAATTGCTCAGTTACTCCCATAAAAAATAAATTGTAAAACTCAGAAGGAAAAACTGAGATAAATAAAACTGTCATTGAAATCAATATGAAGATACACTTCTGTATTATCATGTTAAGACCAAAACAACATAATGATTTTTAGCAGCTATTGACTCATACATTTTATATTTTGGTTTAGGCTTTTCAAATGTTGCCCTTTCTATAATTATTTTAAGAGGTGTGTATCTGCTGACCATGAGTAAGTTTTAAAAAGTGTGCGATTTGGTCTATTTTGTAATTCACACGTAGTGTGACTGCATAGGCTTAGATATATTTTATCTGAATTGTTTCTTTAGTGGAGAAGAGTAATTTATGCATAAACAATGATATACTTACAGGACCCTAGACACTCAATCCCCAGTGTGAGCAGTTCCACATATTTTTGAGACTTGTGGCTAGAGATGGAAGTAAATAATCAGATGTCATAAAACTTTGTATTTGTTTATTGTAAAATTAAGATAACTGATCAGATTTATACCAGAACATTGCAGCACTAACACCTTTATTGCTGTGCTCTGTTTAACAGATTTTTACAGTAAATATGAATATCAAATAAATGTGATACCAACTTGTGCTTAAAAATACATACAGAAATCTCTGGTGCATGCATTTTTAAACTGAACTTTTAGAAAAAACAATAGCAAGTTAAATTCAAGTGAGTGAAATACAAACAAGAGGTAAAGAAAAATGAGAGAGAATTTTTGTTTGTTGCCAGTTAAAAAAGTAGCAGTTTCAGTATGAAAGCATGTGGTGTTGTGAAGGATGGATAATACTATGGTAATGCGTTATGCCCTGAATTACCCACAAGATTTTCCTAATTTATATAAAGTGAGGATTACTTTATGTAAATAGTCAGTTTAGGATACTACTAAATTTGCTTTGAAGTATTTGCAGTACAATTTTTGATAGTTTGTCATGAGCAGGTCAAAAAGGTATTTATAAATTATAGTTTGCAGAATTTCATTTGTATAAATAAAATGCCCAGAGCTTAAGACTGATTATTCCCTCTTCAGTGTTGTCTAGAGCAGTGGGTAAAGGCATTAACAATAAAAGCAAAGAAGACTGATTAAATATGATGGTTTTTAAAGAAATCAATTTTTAAAAAAGATAATTCCACAATATTTTTGTAAGTAAATGATGTACGTCATTCATATTGACCCCGGATTTATTCTGCACCTGTGTTATATATAGTTATCTGTAAGTTTGTACAGCTTGCTCATTTATATTCAACCATTTCTACTTTACATTCCTCTTTAATAATATATTCAACCATTTAACTATTTTAAGTTCCTTTTTAATAATATATTTCTGTTTTAATAATAATAAAGTGGTTGATTGTGGTTTAACCATATTAGTGACTGCTTTAATGTAAATTTTATGTAAATAGCATGATATTGCTAATAATAGAAACTTTAAAATGTTTTAATTCAGGGGACATCAAACAAGAGCCAGGAATGTATCGGGAAGGACCCACATACCAACGGCGAGGATCACTTCAGCTCTGGCAGTTTTTGGTAGCTCTTCTGGATGACCCTTCAAATTCTCATTTTATTGCCTGGACTGGTCGAGGCATGGAATTTAAACTGATTGAGCCTGAAGAGGTTGGTTTAATAGATTTTAATTAGGACACTCAGACATGTTATAACATAAAGAAACAGATATATTTGATTGATACACCAAAAATGTATTCTGAATCATTTTAGGACTTTAGAGAAACTTCCTGAATTAAAAAGTGTGCAAAGATAAAGTGTGTCTACCTTTATAATTACCAATGTATTGCATATTCCTTTCAGTTGAATACAATCCTACAAAATTGATGTTGGAGAAAATTAACCAGAGCATCATTTGCACCTTTATTTAAGAATGTCTGGCTTCAGGGTTTATAAAGGAGCATCTAAATTAGAGAAAGAGGCAGGAGGATTTATGGTCTCTAGGCGAGAGGAATGATGTCTGCTAAAGTCAACTGGTTTTGGGGATGGAAGGATTATTCTTTCCAATTAGCAATCATTATTTGGACAACCTGGATTTTGTCATGAGGGTTGGAGAAGAGCATTTAGAGACCAAAGTCATGTTCAAAACAAGATTGGGGCAAAACAGCCATGGGGGATAAAGGCACGCAAGGGCAACAGTCGAAATTTCTCAGCCCTTCAGTGTCTCTTACAAGACACAGGCCTGGTAGAAACATTTTCCTTTGTTAGTGATACTTGTTCCAAATCAGCTGGACCAGCATACTCCATTGGAAGGTTGGGGTGAAGTTTAAAATGTTGCTGTAGCACATAAGAAATTACTAAAATGAGAAGAGTCTGGATGGAGATAATACTGTATGAAGAAATGAAGGACACCTTCAACTAACTTCAACTGTCCTCTCCTTCCCACTCCCCACATGCAAATGAAGTATTGCCTTGAAGAATTTCTCAGTTCAGTTGTTATTCTTCCCAGGACTAGTTTTAGGCTTAACGCTACTATTGATGATTTACTATTAGTGTAAATGATCAATAGCATTTTTGAACTTCTTATGGAAAGGTAAAGTTAATATCAAATTATTGTGTCTTTATTACTATGGATTCTTTCTGTGCTACTATTAAAATTGCCTTTATATCAACCAAGAAAGCAATAGAAGATTTTTAGCTAACATACCTCTGACTGATTATATTAGGTATTGAATCTAAACACTTTAGTAATACTGAAAAATTCAGTAAGTTTAAAAAATATTTGAAATCCAAAGTGATTAAGTTTCATATACACTGAACATCCACACCCTCGACTACTGGGTCCATCTGTCTTAAATTTTCTGTCTTTATTAAACCACGTATTCAATTATAATCAGATAATATGCCCTAATTTGATGTCCAGAAGATAAGGTTACATAATTTAAGATTTAAAAGATTATCTGACTCAAGAACATACTGAAAGTATGACATAAGCGGCACTGGTTAGAATGATTAAGTCTCCTTCAGTTTGTATCAATATTTTAGTAGTACTAGATGGTAGTTTTGCAGTATCTCCCTTGCCCCATACCAAGCACACACATACAGAACAATCATTATAAGAATTTGAAAATTCTCATTATCCAGGATGATGTTTGGGTGTTTGAATGCTGTAGTGTGTTTAAAACTTAGCTGTCAAAGAAGATTCATTTCTTTATAGATATACTTAAATGATGTAAGTAAAAGAACCACAAAAATGTGAAGCACTAAAAAATTGAGACTAGAGGCATTTAACAGAGTAATTTAAAAGCCTTTCACATGATGGGAGTGTGTGCTCTTCACCTCATGGAAGATGTTAATCACTGCAAGAGTTGGTTCATGCTGGAACTGAGCACATTCAACAGGGATTTGTATCAGTTAAACAGTTACTTCCCTCCACCTGTGATTGAAATAAACTGAGCAGAGGGGTTTTTTTTTTTTGGTTCTTGCCCTATATTGTTAAGATAGGAAAAAATTACTGAGTTATGCCAGTATTTCTTGATCGACTCAGAAGAAAAATTCTTTTGCAAATGATTAACCTTTTTATATAGCAGCTGTTGACTTTTATGATGTTCAGATTTGAATAAGTAGGAGATTTGACCAGATGACCGTTACGTTTCATCAAATTCTGAGTTACTGAGTTTTTTAAATGCAGGGAAGAAGTCGAATTACATCTGTTCCATACAGCAAACTGACATCTAGATAACTTTTCTGTAGCAGCCTCATAAAGTTAAAAAGGGGCTGGTTAATTCAGAGTCAGTAGAGCATTTCCAAATAATAACTAACTCAATGGGAATTGTGCAATAAGCACTGAATGTCTCCTAAGGCTTTTTGTTCAAAATGAAACATCCCATATCTGATTGCTGCATTGCCGACTGTTGCAATTACTTCCATCAGGCAATGTCTGTAGGGTCTTGTTTAAATTTCTTCTTTGGAAAGAGTTTGTGAAACTTCTTTCGTCTGTGTGGCCTGTGGTCACCCTGTTCCCTCTATTGCCCAGCAGCTCACTGGGTGCCTTTGTCAGCACAGTCGGTGAAAGATGTCTCTGAAGCCATCTTGTTGGAATTACTGATTGGGTTTTTTTTTTTTTTTTCTTTTTTTCTTTTTGGAGACAGTCTCGCCTTGTCCAGGCGGCAGGCTAGAGCTGGAGTGCAGTGGGGCTGTCTCGGCTTACTGCAACGTCTGCCTCCCAGGTTCAAGCAATTCTCCTGTCTCACCCTCCGGAATAGCTGGGACTACAGGCGGATGCCACCACGCCCAGCTAATTTTTGTATTTTAGTAGAGACGGCGTTTCACTATGTTGGCCAAGATGGTCTCCATCTCCTTACCTCGTGATCTACCCGCCTCCGCCTCTCAAAGAGCTGGGATTACAGGCGTGAGCCACCGTGCCCGGCCTGGGTTTCATTTCTTTATATTTCAGTTCAAAATGACGTTAAGTGAGACTCCAGACCTGCACAGATTATCTGCTCAGTGTGTTCTGGGTAACATTAGAAAACACATAATCTTTAATATCTCTTTTTCTGAGATATTTGAGATAATGAAATATTATTTTTGAATTATCATGACTCCTAGGGAATTGTTCCAGGAAACATTTTTTTTTTTTTTTTGAGGCAAAGTCTCGGTCTGTCACCCAGGCTGGAGTGCAGTGGTGCGATCTCCATTCACTGCAATCTCCGCCTCCCAGGTTCAAGCGATTCTCCTGCCTCAGCCTCCCCAGTAGCTGGGACTACAGGTGAGCGCCACCGTACCTGGATAATTTTTGTATTTTTAGTAGAGGTGGGGTTTCATCATGGTGGTGGATTGCTTGAGGTTGGGAGTTCGAGACCAGCCTGGCCAATATAGTTAAAACCCTGCCTCTACTAAATATACTCATGATGCTGAGAATGAACCAGCATGATAAGCATCAAACTCCGTGTGTGGTATGTTTAAAAATCACATTTCTCTCCCCGGAGACATCCACAACATTGTCTTAAAGTTGTGAGGATTTTATTTTCTAAGTACATCTGATGAGTTTCTAGAAAATAATCATTTACAAATGAATTCAGAAATCATTGTTTAAGGGGATACCAATACTATATTTTCACATCCCCTCCAGGTTTGCATGCTCTTCCGCTGCTATGCCTATTAAAGGTTCACTGATATCCACAGTTAGGTTTTTGAATGAGATTTTCTTTAAAAAATGCTTTTCTTATTGCCCCCCACCAGCCTCATCCCTGCTTCAGTTCGCTATTGCTCAGAAGATTTACATTAAAATGAAGTTTATCTTTGGAGAATTAAGATGTACCTGCCACTGTGATTGTCTGCTGGGATATGTAATGTTGTCCCTGTGACATCACATCTCTCTACTCTAAAAAGCATACTGATGCATGTGATGAAAGTACTTTATGTCTTCATTCAGAGAATAAAAATTACTGAGAGAAAATCACTAGGATCGGTATTTTTAAAAGTAGTAAAAAACAAGCCTGGAGAAAGGTTATTACTAACAAAGCCAAGGGAGACAGAATGATCTTTTAGAAAAGCATTCTATTTTAGTATCTATGACATAGCAACAACCTGGAATTTTATGGAAATGAAGGCTCTCCCTAGCCCTGTTAGATCATGCCCCCTTGGGGTTGCCTAGGTTTGCATGGCAGCTACACTTTCTGCTCAGACTAATAAAAAGTGGAAATTAATGAGTGAGTGACTTTAGCTGGAGTAGCAAAAGTGAGCTACCCTATTCTGTGTAATGCTTTTACTAGCCTGGGGTGGTGATGAGGTAGGGAAATACATAAACACATTGAGAAGAGAGGATTTTTTTTTAAAGCACTGTTGAAGAACTCTATCTTAATACATTGCTCCTCCAAAGCCACATAATAAAAAGCTCTGAGATTTTTTACTAAACAACAAAGTAGACATTCGGCTTTAGAGATTTCTGTTTGTGGACTCATATGCATGGTGACCTTTTCTGCTTCCTTCTTGTTTTTAGCATCCAATTACTGTTCTCTAAATGAATGCTTAATTCACCAGTTTAGTATTGCCCACAATTTTATTCTGCTGATCCTTTAGGCAATAAAATTTATTTGCAGTTTGGTTTATTAATTTATATAGTGTTTCTCTGCTACACACATTGTCACTTGTTCACTCATTCTGTAGTATTGAGAAGGGTATCTTTCTTCCTTTGGTTTATCATAACCTCAGTAAAACACCTTTACAAGGATATCACTAAGCTGCTCTTTCTCTATAGTTTTTGTCTGAAAAACCAAGAAGGAAGAAACGGACAGTATATCTCAGAATGAAAAACTTCCTGATTTTGGTGAATTGTAGCCTTTTCATTCCTGTTGTAAAAACATTCCCTTATTTCCATTTAATTTTGTATCCAAAACAATAGTAACAAAGAATTCTATTGTAATGTTTCAGAAGGATCACTGCACACCTGGTTTAAAATGCAAACCAGGCCAGACGCAGTGGCTCATACCTGAAATCCTAACGCTTTGGGAGTCCGAGGTGGGTGGATCACCTCGGGTCAGGAGTTCGAGACCATCCTGGCCAACATGGTGAAACCCCATCTCTACTAAAAACATAAAAATTAGCCAGGCCTGTAATCCCAGCTACTCGGGAGACTGAGGTAAGAGAACTGCTTGAACCTGGAAGACAGAGGTTGCAGTTAGCCAAGATTGCGCCACTGCATTCCCAGCCGGGGCAACATCGGGTGACCCGTTCTCAAAAAAAAAAAAAAAAAAAAAAAAAAAAACTGAAACACAGGCTATCCAGATTACGGTAGCTTTTGCTACTTTACTTATATCCTTGACTTGAATATTTTTTTGCTGGTTTGGAAGTAATTAATTAACCAATTTTTATGAAATATGCTGATAAGTTAACACTTAACACTACAATATAATTCTCTTTTGGTGGCAGGTGGCCCGACGTTGGGGTATTCAGAAAAACAGGCCCGCTATGAACTATGATAAACTTAGCCGTTCACTCCGCTATTACTATGAGAAAGGAATTATGCAAAAGGTGAGCAGCTAAAAATTCATTGAAATGTTGCACGTTAATCTGCACGTCATACTTTAAATGCCACATATCATTGCATTGCTGAAGCAAGGTTTTCAGTCATTTTAACAAATGCTTAGCTCTTGGTTTTGGTATTACAAGCCTTTCTATGTATAAATGCATAGACGTAGACAAATGTGTAGTGATATTATATACAAAATAATAGGCTTTCTGGAAGTTCCTAGTTTGCTACACATGGTTAAAAAGGATTGTTTCAGTATTAATATTACATGTATCTTCAGAAGTTTTTAACCTGCATTGTCCACAGTTATATAATTCTGAAACGCTTTTGTTTACAGCAATAAAGAATCTTAGACTAAATTCTTACTTTTTTTCCTTGTTTTGATTCTTAAAACATTCAGACATTTAATTTTCTCTTTTGTAAAAATGTTTTTTTCCTTGCCTCACATCTTGCCTAGTTTTATCATCTGGTATTTTGACATCCTAAGCCATTTAATAAATTTATCACATTTATTAAAAATGAATATTTGATCTTACTTGGTTGGTGGGAGTTTAATATACTTAATTTTAAATTAGCTTCCCATAATATTTGAAAGTAGTTTTTTTGTTTGTTTGTTTGTTTGTTTGTTTTGAGACAGATTCTAGCTTTGTCGCCCAGGGTGGAGTGCAGTGGCATGATCTTGCCTTACTGCAACCTCTGTCTGCTGGGCTCAAGCAGTTCTCCTGCCACACAGGCGTGTGCCACCATGCCCAGCTAATTTATGTATTTTTAGTAGAGACAGGGTTTCACCATATTGGCCAGGCTGGACTTGAACTTCTGACCTCAGGTGATCTGCCTGCCTTGGCCTCCAAAGGGCTGGAATTACAGGCATGAGTCAATATGCCCAGCCAAAAGTAGCTTTTTAGAAAAGAGTAGAGATAAAACAAGTGAATCACACTTAAAATAAAATATAAAATTTTTGAAGAAAGGAATAAATGAATGAAGATAAAACATGGATATTTATTTATTATCACATCCTTTAGCTTTGCTTGTGTACAGAAATCTAATTGCCTTGACTATGAACCAAGTTTACAGCTTACCTATTGTGAACATTATGGTTTTATTCTGTATCATTTGTTTATTTTAGGGTTTGTAAACATAGTTGCATGTTATAGATGGTGGCATATTTTCATGTCACCATAGTTATACCAAGAAAAACTAAATCAGTTGCTATATGAAGCTTATTAGGGCAGCGAAAAATAGCACTGTTGACTTTCCTAGAACATAGGGAATCAATGCTCTAGAATTTACTGGCTCAGAAGTTACAACTTCCATATTCCTTAAAAGAAAAGGCTGACTTCGATTTTCAGTTGCTTCTTGGTTTCTGAATCACACCTTCAAAATATATAACGGGTTGCTACCTGCTCCTCCTGTCTTTTTCATCTCAACTCTGGGGTCATTTTTAATTCCTCCCTTTTCTCTCACCTACTTTTTTGTAGTCAGATCCTTTCAAATACATTCCATTCCTTTCTTTTCACCACAGTCTTCCTAATGCCGGGGCATATCACCTGGGCTGTCACAGATGGTGCCCAGCAGTTTCCCTGGGCAGTACTGCACAGTGCACAGTAGTAGAAGCTAATGCAGTCAGGAATTAGGTTTGAATGCTAGCCTTTCACCAGATTACATTCTTGAGCAGATTCTTTTCCTAGTAAAGGGTGATATTCTCACCTTATTAAAGTTGCTGTGATTATTAAAGGAGATAATGTACTTGAGATACTTTACATTGTACCTGGCACAATAAGAGTCTCCAATAAAGGGTAGCTCTTAGTTCATCTCACATCCTGAAGTCAGTGTAAGCCGAGGCATATTTGGCATATCTCCCTTGACCATTAAGTCTCTTATTAAAGGGAGCATTTGCAAAGAACTAAAAATTACTGCGAGATCCCTAATTATACCTTAGCTTTTAGATACAGTGGTAGACAGGGTATCTCTAGGCTGTCGTGCCTGGACTTAAATATTCTCAAATGTGTTCAAACTTATTGCTAGTATCACCACTTCCTCGTTCTCCTTTATTCATCCTCATATCCCGTATCACATTTATACATACTTTCTTTTAATAAGTTAAAAAGGCAAAATGCTGTGACATAGACACTGAATGATGGGTTAAAATGTTGTTGCTCCTCAAATTTTTCCGCAGTTGGCTGTAATTCTTAGAGGGAACTATTCACGACTCATTTATCAGCAAATAAAGTGCAATGTGATAGACCTTTTGGGGTGTCACTGTATAATGTAAGAAAGGGCAAGCTGTTTAATGGACATGCAATAGTTCAGGTCTACAGTATTTGTAACTAGCACAACAATCAAGGCCCCTTATAATTTGTATGGCCATGTTTATCCTTTTCCTTTACATTCTTCTTGCTGTTCCTTGCCACACCCCTGACTCCCCCAATGCATCACTCATATTCTTTATTTTTAAAAATTTATTTATTTACTTATTTAGAGAAAGAGTCTCACTATGTTGCCCAGGCTGGCCCTGAACTCCTGGGCTCAAGCAATCCTCCTGCCTAACCCTCCTAAGTAGCTAGAACTACAGGTTTGCATCACTGCACCCAGCTAGTTACATTCTCACATGTGTACCATTCTGGTGTTGAAATAAATTTTCTAGTATAGTCATTCAGAGGAAAACTATGCTATTCTTTTATAAATAGCAAAACCTATGATGTTGAATTATATATTTTAACATGTAGGAGAAAATATTTATATGGCCCTATTTGTTCATTGACATAAAACTTTGTGGGCATAGGCCAGGTGTGATGGCTCACGCCTGTAATCCTAGCGCTTTGGGAGGCCGAGACGGGTGGATTGCCTGAGCTCAGGAGTTTGAGACCAGCCTGGCTAACACGGCGAAACCCCGTCTCTACAAAAACACAAAAACTTAGCCGGGCGTGGCGGCATGCGCCTGTAGTCCCAGCTACTTGGGAGGCTGAGGCAGGAGAATTGATAGAATGTGGGAGGCGGAGGTTGTGGTGAGCAGAGATTGTGCAACTGCACTCCAGCCTGGACAACAGAGCAAGACTCCATCTCTTAAAAAAAAAACAACAACTTTTTGAGCACATGTGTTGTATGTAACATAAAAAATTAGAAGATTAGAGAAAAATAAAAATAACTTACATCTAAACATGTTAAAAAAACTGAAAACTGGTCATTAATTTTAGTAATTACAGAAGAAGTAAGAAACAATGGAATAGTTAATGTTTACCTTACAGACAATGCCTATGTGTACTTCTATTTTAAAGTTCGGAAATGCTTAGAACAATATATACCTATATGTTCATGGTGATTATATTCTGGATGATATAATTTTAGACCCTTTTTTTTTTAACTTAGTCAATAATTTCTAAGTTATCATACGGTATCCCCCCATTACTTCTGAAATTTTAAGCAATAAAACCTAATTTAAATTCCCAGCCATTGAAAGCACAGCTCTAAAGCTATCTCCTTGTTTACTTTTGATTTATCTCCCTTGAAAAATGCCTGTTTTTTTCTGCCTGTCTCAGTGTTGCAGTTTGCCTATACTTAATGTACAGCATTTTTCACATGAGTAATTGTATTACTAATACTGGAAGACATCGTTTCCCTTGGTTGGTTATCATCCCTTGTTCTAAACTCAGTAGTGTTTAACATAGTCCAAGAAATGAAGTAGTAACCCTAAAAATGTTTATTCAAAAGGAATGCAGAAGGAAGCAGGAAAGGCAGAGTTCTTAAGAGATTGTATAATCTTGATTGCATGTTATACATTTTAATTCATTTGTTACATAATTTCTAAGTATAGCCAATAGCAACCCATCAAAGTCCAATACTTAAAGCAAATGTCTCTTCCTCCACAGCCCCAAACAAAACAAAGCGCGTTATAAAACACTCAGAGGTATGCAGGCTGTTTATTTTATTTTTTCTCAAAATACTTCGAACAAAGAAAAAATAAAAGGAAAACTAGAATTTATTACCTCAGCTTTGTTCCTGATACTGCCTATGGTCATTTTATCATTTCACCTTTACGATCCTAATTTCTTTTGTATAAAGGACTAAAGTAAATAAATGTATGCCAGGCTTCTCTGTTTATACCACAGTGCTCTGTGCTGGAGACTTCCATCCCAACCTCACAGAAAAGAAATGCCGCTTTCTAAGCCGCCATTCCTGTCTCCATTCCACAGAAAAGGCCCCTGAGAGGTAGTCTAAGAAACAGGTCCAGATTCATGAAAAACTACTAAATAATCATTCCTTCAAACCTAGGAACATTGAGATTACTTGAATTCTCTAAAGTGGTTCCTCTGACTTCAATTCAGGGCAAAAGAAAAAAAAAAGTTCTAGACTGGGCTCGGTGGCCCACACCTGTAGTCTCAGCACTTTGGGAGGCCAAGGCAGGTGGATCACAAGGTCAGAAGTTCAAGACCAGCCTGACAAACATGATGAAACCCCGTCTCTACTAAAAATACAATTAGCCAGGCGTGGTGGCGTGCGCCTATAATCCCAGCTACTCAGGAGAATCGCTTGAACCTGGAAGGCAGTGGTTACAGTGAATCAAGATGGTGCCACTGCACTCCAGCCTGGGTGACAGAGCGACACTCCACCTCAAAAAAAAAAAAAAAAAAAAATTCTAAATTTGATTTCAGAGCAGCAGCGTTCATTGACAATTATTTCTTTTCCCCCAAAGATATACGATACTTTATAACCCAGGAACACACTGTTGACCCACATTAAAAATCAGCTAGCAAATGCCTTGCTGATACACAGGAACATGGAGGTGTTGTGTCACCTTCAGCTTTCTAAAATCTCACAGCTTCACACGCCCATACAAAGTCACTATCAAAGTTAATACAAATAAGTGTATTCATCCACTCACTCCCTTGGGTTTTGAGAGCATCTCAGCATTATTCGTCTCACTCAATTGTTTATAATTTTCTAGGGAAGCATTACTCTTTAGAATTTAAGTTTGGGGTATGTCATACCCTATAAATTATGCTACTTCTTTATTCCAGGCAGTTGTCACATTTCTTTTTCTCATTTCCTCCCTATGCATTGTGTATTTTAAATTCCTTTCACTTTTTTACACATCTTACTTCAATATGACACTTTACGCACATCCTTAATTCTGTCTAATGCATCCTGCCTTCATTTTTAAAAGTGATGTACCCAAGATGCTGTCCTTTGGATCCATCTTTCATTTAAATAAGACTATGTGTCTTTTCTTTCTTTCTTACCTTTTTATGTGAAAACACACAGTGCCAAAAAAGAAAAAAAGTAAAGAATCAGTTTACTCTGTGAATCACTGAATGACTAGTCTAGTCTTACTGAGAATAAAGCACATTTTTCTTTTAAATTTTGAATTTAGTTTTTCTACCATTTCAGATACATAATATTAAGAGAGAAAGTATACCTTAAAAGTACACATTTGTAGATACTGCCTTTCAAAAATGCAGAAAATAACTTTCAATATGAAATGCGTGCATTAAATAATTGATTTTTTATTTTTCAAAACAACAGTGTAAGTTTACTTCTATATTAAAACAAGCAAATTCCTGTGCTTCCTAGCTATATCTGGAATGAATGAGTTATTATTCAGGGTCAACATATTGCATTTCCCTGGACTGAACTGTAGTTTATTCGACACAGTAAAGACTTTTTTTTTTTTTGTACGTGTACCTGCTATTAGTTGTTTGCCTTTTTGGGACCAGAGTTTCCCATCCTTTCTGGTATATTAAACCGTGTTTTTGTTTTTTTCCTTCCCTGTCCTTCCCCATCTGGTGATGGGGAGGATGGGTTTTTGTCTTCCATGTTATCATCAGGTGGCTGGAGAGAGATATGTCTACAAATTCGTGTGTGATCCAGAAGCCCTTTTCTCCATGGCCTTTCCAGATAATCAGCGCCCACTGCTGAAGACAGACATGGAACGTCACATCAACGAGGAGGACACAGTGCCTCTGTCTCACTTTGATGAGAGCATGGCCTATATGCCGGAAGGGGGCTGCTGCAACCCTCACCCCTACAATGAAGGCTACGTGTATTGACACAAGTGACAGTCAAGCAGGGCGTTTTGCGCTTTTCCTTTTTTCTGCAAGATACAGAGAATCGCTGAATCTTTGTTTTATTTCTGTTGTTTGTATTTTATTTTTAAATAATAATACACAAAAAGGGGCTTTTCCTGTTGCATTATTCTATGGTCTGCCATGGACTGTGCACTTTATTTGAAGGTGGGTGGGAGTAATCTAAACATTTATTCTGTGTAACAGGAAGCTAATGGGTGAATGGGCAGAGGGATTTGGGGATTACTTTTTACTTAGGCTTGGGATGGGGTCCTAAAAGTTTTGAGTATGATGAAACTATATCATGTCTATTTGATTTCGTAACAACATAAGATAATGTTTATTTTCTCTGGGTATCTATGGTACAGTTAATTTCACGTTGTGTAAATATCCACTCAGAGACTATTTGCCTTGGGCATTTTCCCCTATCATTTCTGAGTCTCTGCAGGTGTACAAAAAAAAACCCAATCTACTGTAAATGGCAGTTTAATTGTTAGAAATGACTGTTTTTGCACCTCTTGTAAAAAGGTATTTAGCAATTGCATTTGCCGTTTGTTGTTTTGTTTTGCTTTATATATGACTTGCAGAGGATAACCATAAAATGGGTAATTCTCTCTGAAGTTGAGTAATCACCATGACTGTAAATGAGGGGCACAATTTTGGACTCTGGCTCCAAACTGAGTCATAGGCCAGTAGCATTACGTGTATCTGGTGCCACCTTGCTGTTTAGATACAAATCATGTTGTCTTTTAAATATTTTGAAACCCATTTCAGTTAAATAATGACATGTCGTGGTCCTTTGGAATCTTCACTTAAATGTTAAATCTGGGATCAAAATGAAGCAAAAAATATCTGTCTCCTTTTCACTCTGTTCAGTACATAAATACATTATTTAATCAATAAGAATTAACTGTACTAAATCACATATTATGCTGTTCTAGTTACAGCAAGCACTCTTTAAGAAAAATATCGAATACACTAAATAGGTACTATAGTAATTTTTAGACATGGTACCCACTGATATGCATTTAAACCTTTTACTGCTGTGTTATGTTGATAACATATATAAATATTAGATAATGCTAATGCTTCTGCTGCTGTCTTTTCTGTAATACTCTCTTTCATGCTGAATTTACTATGACCATTTATAAGCAATGCAGTTAACTACAGATAGCATTTCAGGACAAAATAGATGACTCAAACCATTTATTGCTTAAAAAATAGCTTACGCCATGCTGTGCTATAAGCAGCTTTTATGCACATTGACAAATGAAGAGTAAGCTTCAGCTTGCTAAGGGAAACTGTGGAACCTTTTGTAACTTTTGGTGATATGGAAAATTATTTACAAACTGTCAAAAATATGAGGAAGTTGCTGTATGTCATAGTGCTGGCACTGATATTATCCATCATCTCTTTTTGGACACTTCTGTAAATGTGATTGGATTGTTTGAAAGAAGATTTAAAGATTTAAAGTTTCAAAGTTTTTTGCTACGTTTTTGTTTTGCATTTAGAGAAAATACTGAAAGCAGTACATGTTTCATTCACCTTGAAAAAAAAACATGAGTAAATGGGGATATAGGATCTCTGAATAGCTTGCTAAAACATTTGGTCAAGGAACATGAATTTTGTTCAGTCTATCCGTAATATCCCAGAAGAACAACTTTTTTAAAGAGTCTATAGCAAATTGCAAAAAAAAAAAAAATCTAAACACAAAGTTAAAATAAACCTATTATAAAAGCATTTCATGATGAGCATGGAAAAGATTGTTTAAAGATGATCCCCCCCAGCTACACAGATCACAGCTCATTTCTCTAAATGGAACAGTTACTGAGAAACCCAAACACCAAAATTGCTCCTATTCACATTTAATCCTACAAAAAATACTCTAATTTCAAAATATGTATGTAAGCTGCGATTTCAATGATTGTTATTCATATACATCATATATTATTTTGGCCTGTTACGGACCTAAAAAAGAAAACTATGCCTTAAAAATCAGAACCTTTTCTTCCTACTATGCGTATGTGGCCATCTACAGCACTTAGAATAAAAACAGATGTTAAAATATTCATGAAAGTTTTATTGGGAAAATAATTGAGATATATAATTAAGATTTGGTGAAGTTGAAGGAGAAAATTTAAGTGAGTCTTTAAATATATTCTGAATGAAAACTGTATTGAGGATTTATTTTTGTTCCATTTTTTTCTTTTTCCCTTTTCTCCTTTTCTTCTTTTTAACAGTCTAGTTTTAGTCAGTCAGTGAGGAAGAATTGTGCCATGTGTTATCACAAGAGATCAATGGCAAAAATGGTATTCATCATATAGTATTTAAGGACAAACTATATGTTTTGCTGTTTAAGGTAGTGACTCACTGAACTAAATACATAATTGACCAACATTAAGTGTATTTCCAATGCAGAAGGATTGAAAATATTACATTATAAACTCTTTTGAAAAATGTATCTTAAAATTTTTTTAAGTTCTGTTTTTATTCCACTTTTTGTTTCGTTGTGTTTTTATGTTTTTATTTTCAGGTAGATTAATAAATCTGGCAGCTGATTTCTGCAAGATTCTTGTGTTTTGAATTTCTAATTGAATTGGCTACTCAAACATAGAAATCGTTCATTAATGATGGAACATCTTCTTTCAACTTTTATCTTCACTGCTGTTTGCTGTCTCTTGATGATGACATGCTAATACCCAGTAGATTAATTGCAAACACTTTTATATCTCAAATAACTAAGGAAAAAATAATTTTTCTTAAGTTATGTTCATGAAAGTACTTCAAAATAAAAATCCACAAGGCTGACAGTGCAGAACCTTTTTCTCAAATCATAGAAGGATCATGGAAGTCTAGTTTCCTATAGATGCTGTAACAAATTACCACAACCTCAGTAGTTTACACAAATTTATCTTAGAGTTCTGGGGGCAGAAGTTCAAAAGAACCCTTAAGAGACAAAATCCAAGATGTCCATAGGTCTGGTTCCTTCTGAATGTTCCAGGGGAAACTTCCAGCTTTCCCTTCTAGGGTTGGCATTCCTTGGCTCCTGGCTACATCACTTGAATCTCTGCTTCCATTTCTGCCTGCCGCTTATAAGGACGCTTATGATTAGGTTTAGGGGATGCTCAGATAACCCAAGACAATCCCTCATCTCAAGATCCTTAATGATGTGTGCCAAGTCCCTTTCACTAGATAAATTATTCACAGAGCCCAGGGATTACAACGTGGATATAAGGGATGGGGCAGGGCTGTTATTCAGACCACCACCCAGAGGAGGAAGACTGTGTAGCAAAGATGCTAATTGATTAACTCAGGAACAACAGCGTTCTGCTGCGGGAGCTAGGATTTGAAAGTACTAAAGATCATTTTTATTTACCACTGAGATATTTTCCCCTTATTCTGCATATATAAATTTGAAAGCTTGCTGTATTAAATTCATCTATTCCACTAAAATGTCTGCTAGTCACATCAAGCCTATAGATTATTCAAATCCTTCCCCACCACCAGGAAAGCACTATGTAATGAGAGAAAAAAAGTAAGGTGTGATAATAACAGTAATAACAGTTAAATTGGTGGTCTAATCCAGATTTTATTTTTTAATACATTCCCTTTGGTGTTAATAATGGGTTACTATGTGATCTTATCATTTGCTAGTGATTATTTATTAGGTAATAACAATGTATAAAATATGTCTGTTACTAAAAAGAACAATTGTAAAAATGAATCAACTTATCTTTATATACCAAGGAAAGAAATACATTGCCAAAAGTTACAGAATTTTGCCAGATCATGGGAGTTTCTAAAATGAGCCACTTTGTCTATCATGCAGCCTTTTCAGAGCTTATAATGAGAAAGCATTACAGAGGAGAAGGTCAGTTGGATGTTTTTTACTTGGAATCTTAGAAAACAAAAACTAAAATTTAAAAATAAGAAGTGAGTCAGCTATTTTCCAGTTGCAATTTGGTATGGAGAAGAGAGGAAATAGAGTTATAAAAGACATACAAATTGGGTAAAAGTGATGGTGGGAAAAATATAAAGAAGGCAAATGTACATATTAAACAATTCTAGTAAGAATTGCAAAAATCGAGTTTCAGAAAGATGGTAGCGATGGACATGGTACTAGAAAACTTCACGCAGTTAATTCAGAGCTCAACTAGTACTTTTAGGACTTCCTTTTTTTTTTGATACATGAGACTCACTTAGACATACTTAAGAAAAAATAACCAGTTTACGGAAAGTATGGTTTAAGAGGAGAATTTGACTAGACTAGTGGATACCTTTATAGAAATATTAATGATTTTAGGATGTTCAATTAAAAGTGTATATACCGTAGCTATTGTTTATGGATTCATATGTAAGGTAGGGTCTTTTTTGCATATAGACTCCAATATTCTTATTTACTTCCATTCTAAAATTATATTTATGCTTCTATGGGGAAGATAATTTTTAATTCACTTGGTTGTATTAAAATTATACTTATGGTTTGAGAAAACATGCTATGAAAATCGTGATGATAGCAAATTAAATATACTCAAAATTTAAATCTAAAATAAAAGCCCAGAAACCGAAAATATTGGACTGTCGTGATCACTCTGAAAGGTAGCACATCTGAAACTGATAAATGTCATCTAAATTTTTGACTGCCTTCTGATCATCTTGTCATTTTTAGTAGTTTACAAACACAGCACTTAAGTAATATCTTTATACTACTTTTCCATATATTATTCTCTTTCTGGATAATTTAGGTACCAGGACACCTGATAAATCCTTTTTCAGTTTTATGTTCTAATCTCGTTAAATACCTTGTTTCACATAAATCCTTCAATAAATAGATCAAAGAGAAATTTGGGGAAGGGAACTAACTAAATTATTTCAGTGACTCCCACATGCCAGACAGCACAGATACGTGACTTATGTTACTGCCTCAAAATTGCTTGGTTTTGTCTGATGAGAAGCTGAGGCTAATGGCAAACCCAGAATGTCTTCATGTCAAGATGTCGCGGTTACAGGCAAATCATGAACCCTACATTTTTTGTGGAACTTGGACCTAGCTACTTTTCCGATTTAATTTCTAATGACAAAAATATCTATAATAATAATGCAGTCTGCGGAAAGTGTTAAATTTTTTTTTTTTTTTACCATTTTTGAATATTCTTTGTAGAAAAATCTAAAAAGGAAATCAAGCACTATTTGACAACAGCAACAATAAACTGAGGGTTTTTTTGTTGTTGTTTTGTTTTTTTTGAGACAGAGTCTTGCTCTGCCACCAGGCGCCAGGCTGGAGTGCAGTGGTGGGATCTCGGCTCACTGCAACCTCTGCCTCCCGGTTTCAAGCAATTCTCCTGCCTCAGCCTTCCGAGTAGCTGGGACTACAGGCGCACACCACCACACCCAGCTAATTTTTGTATTTTTAGTAGAGAGGTGGTTTCACCATGTTGGCCAGGATGGTCTTGATCTTTTGACCTCGTGATCCGCCCACCTCATCCTCTCAAAGTGCTGGGATTACAGGCATGAGTCACCGCACCCGGCCAACTGAGTTGTTTTTTAAGTGTCTTTAAGCATTTAGAAGTCAAACTGATTGAAGTACTTCTTTGTTCTTTCTGTTGGAGAGGGGTACAGCTTAATGACGAAACAGAAATACTAATCAAATTCTTCAGAAAGTTAAATACACTTTTCCCATAATTTACATTAGTAGACGGGAAGGACTTCTGAAAGTAATAGAATTTTCAGAAAACTTTTAAAGCATAAAAGATTCAAAGTCAATTCAGAAAACGCCAAAAAAAAAAGGTTTTTAAAGTAGAAAGTAAGACTAGAAACATAGAAATTATTGCATGAAACAATCTTGATTGTTTTGTTTTAAATGTCTTATTTCTGCAAAGGGGACTATGGCCTTCTTGTACACATTTGATTTAAGTAACCAGTAAAACTATCTTATAGAAAGTTTAATGTGGGAATTTAATTGGCAAGGTTTGTGGGAAGAAAGAAAATAAGATTACACAAGTGACATTACTTGTTAAATTTTTATTTGAGACAGGATCTCGCTCTGTCACCCAAGCTGGAGTGTCATGTAAACATGGCTCACTGCAGCCTTGTCCTCCTCCCAGGCTCAAGCCATCCTCCCATCTCAGCCTCCTATGTAGCTGGGACCACAGGTGTGTACCACTATGCCCAGCTAATGTCTGTGTTTTTGTTTTTTTTTTTTTTTGTAGAGGTGAGGTCTCACCACTTTTTTTGGTTGCTTTTTGTTTTGTTTGGTTTGTTTTTTGTAGAGATAGTGTCTCCCTATGAAGGTTCTTATGTTGCCCCAGCTGGTCTTGAACTCCTGGACTCAAGGGATCCTTCTGCCTTGGCCTCACAAAGTGCTTGGATTACAGGTGTGAGTCATCATGCTTGGTCATTACTTTTTAAACTGCAAAATACTATACTATTTTCAATGACCACAAAAATATTTTTTCTTTATTCTTAAAAATATTTGCAAACATTACATTCTTTAAACAAATGTATATATATCTGGACTCTTGCTTTTGTTGCCCAGGCTGGAGTGTAATGGCACCATCTCAGCTCACCAAAACCTTCACCTCCCAGGTTCCAGAGATTCTCCTGCCTCAGCCTCCCAAGTAGCTGGATTTCCGGCACCCGTCAACCATGCTCGGCTAATTTTTTGAATGTTTAGTAGAAACGGGGTTTCACTATGTTGGTCAGGCTAGTCTCGAACTCCTGACCCCAGGTGATCCACCCGCCTCTGTCTCCCAAAGTGTTGGGATTATAGGCATGAGCCACCGTTCCTGGCCAAACATTTTTATATTTTTAAAAAGTTGTGGTAAAATGTATAAGAAATACTACTCATCATTTTAACCATTTTTAAATGTACAATTCAGTGGCATTAATTACATTCGCAGTGTTTTGCAACCATCACTATTACCTATTTCCAAAGTATTTAGATTTTTTATTCACAAAGTAGTATTAAAAATGGTCAAGGAGCCCTGGTGTGGTGGCTCATGCCTTTAATCCCAGAACTTTGGGAGACCGAGGCAGGTGCTTCATTTGATATCAGGCATTAGAAACCAGCCTGGCCAAAATGGCAAAACCCTGTCTCCACTAAAAATACAAAAATTAGTCAGGTGTGGTGGTATTTGCCTGTAATCTCAGCTACTCGGGGGGCTGAGGCAGGAGAATCACATGAACCTGGGAGGTGGAGGTTGCAGTGGGCTGAGATTACACCACTGCACTACAGCCTGGGTGACAGCAAGACTCCATCTTCAAAAAATTTTTTTGAGTAAAAATAAATAAAAATAAAAATGGTCAAAGAAATACGTTTTCATATATTACAATTAGAAATGTAAACATGCAAATTTATGCTTTCTGATAATTTAAATGAATTGTAGTTTATTTACCAATTGGTTGGTCTTCATTTTATACTGTAGTTTGACAGCTTTATTAAAGAAAAAAACACTGTATATAAAGTGTTGTGCGAAACACTATTTTTCATCGTTCCAACAACTGTTGAAAGAAGAAAATTTAAGTAACTAGTTTATTGAATATTTTCAAATCACTCAGTATTTTATATTTATACTTACAAACAGCCCCTGAAAACAAAGCACATCAAACAACAAACTGATCTTTCACGCTCATGTTTATTTAGTTTGAATTAATAGATTTGATTAACATGTCATAAAGACACAAACATACTGCAACTATAGATTATTGTTAAACTCTTTAGGACTGTAATAATTTCAGATAACTTTTTTTGGGGGAGAAAAAATTCCAAAACAGAAACATACTAGATCTAACAACAGTATTTAATTAGAGTGAAATTAGGCTAATGAGATAAAGTGGCCCTGTCTCCACTATCCTCTCATCATATTGTGGGTTTAAACACTGAGAACTTCCTAAATTAAAACAGAAACTGAATATTTTTCTGTGACTTTTTAGACTTGAGCGCCCAGATTTGAGTATGTGTCGGGGTCCTGGAACCAATCTCTAGCATATACTGAGGGACACCTGTGATACCAACCCCTAATGAGATGCATTCCAAATGTGTTCATTGTTTGTGATTTGTTGGCTTCGTGAAGAGCTTGTTTTGCAGGTGTAAATAGTAAATATTACAAATATAACTCATAAAATTGCCATTCAAATTATTTCACATGCTTACTTCTGAACTCCAGTATCAAGAAAATTACAAAACAGAATCAAGTGAAAAAAGACTTCGTTTCCTGCATTTACTGTTTCTTATTTTCACAAGAATTTGTGATTCTGTATAAAAAGCCTGAGGCAGTATTTCTAAAATCAAAACAAGGAGAAATATGAAAATAAATATTTGGATAATTCTAATTCTAAAGCAGAAAAACTACACTCATTCATTCACTGAGTGGGTATTAATTCACTCATACTAGAAAACACTCTGGATTATTCATTTCACTTTGTTCCATGTTGTGAAATCCCTTAGTCAATCCTTTAGAATCCCCACATGTGAATATCTTACTAATCCATTTTAAACACCTCTATAGCATCAGCTGACTGTATTTTCTGGCTCCAACTTCATAGGTAGATTCTCTGGAAGAGACAACAGATTTATAAAAAGTTATCCCTGTCCTCAAACTATATGAGACTCACCCACATAGATCTAACACTTGGTTGATATATGATGTGGCATCTCATTTAGTGCTCAACAATGTGGTTTAGACCCAATATAAAAGGAGTACAGTAAATAGCCTCAAGATTGCTGATGGCAGTGGGAAGCCTGGATACTTTTATTCAAATTTATGAGTGTTTAACTTCAATCACACCTGTTGCTATCCAATGAAGCATTAATTAATCACTAAGGTAATTCTATATGGCACATAATGCGGTAGGATGTTGAAAATTTAAGTTAAAATCAAGGCAGGGCAGATCACTGACTCATTAACTTGTGGACTGCCTTGATCATGACCGTTTTGATTAAAAGCATTTATCAACTGCCCACTTCCTGTGCACATGTACGTACTAGGAAAACTCACTGTGTCCTAAAGGGGTCATTGTATTAGTGAGCGTTTGCTGGTTCCAATCAACAATTACCTGGGTAGGTTTTAAAATCCAAGAGGCCCCATTTTGTGGATGCTGTGGAACGCACCTAACGACTGACCCCTTGCCGGACCCCACCACCATCGATGCTCAAAAGGGGAACTAGAAGTAAGTCACAGGATCTTTCCAACTCTGAAGGATTCCAGTCCTTGATCTACAGGTCCACTGCAGTGAGTACTTTGTAAAAGAAAGCTCCTAACTTGATACTGCCTATGTACTACAGTATATCTCAGGACAGTCCCTGTTTATACCTATTTTCTCAGCATGGTACTAACAGTGACCATTTTTACTGTCGAAGTTTAGAAAATAAATTGACTTTTTACCTGCACCCGAGGTCAGACAACCTGGTTGAAATGCTCTTCATGTTTTGCCTTGCAGGAGAAATTTTATCGTTTAATTATCACAACATCCTTCCAGAACAAATATGCCAAAGAGGAAAACTTTTCTGTGTCTGGTAAAATTAACCTTTTCCCCCTTTTTATATCTACGGTAACGCAAAACAGCTCTCATCTTCTATTTTATCAAATTTCCAACCAATTGTGGAAATTTATGGAAATTAGGGATATATGCATCTGAGTCTTTGTTAGGCTGAACTGGGTAGATTTTTTAAGGTTTGTAAATTTTAGATATACCTTCATGAAAATGAATGTGGCACAGCCATGCCTGCTTTAAGTAGAAAGGAAGCTTAGTAGAAGGACAGTGAGTAGATGGCAAAACTGATGGAAATAATAGAGAACTTTGCTTTAAACTCTTATTTGTTGATTATTCCTGTTGATTCTTCCAGCAGGAGATAATAATGGGTCTATTCAGGTCACCGTTGCTGAAATCAATGATCATCAACTATCTTTCCTTTGTTGCATTACTTCACACAAGATTCAGAGCCCGAGAGAGAAATCAAACATTTCTCCTTGATTTCGGTTCCCACCTGGTGCCTGTATAGAGACACGGGGTCCTATCTTACTGTTGCATTAAGCCCTTGAGCGAAGGATGAGAAGTAATTCCCTCAAATAATTGACAACTTAAAAAGAAGTAGAATTAACTCCTGGGTGTTCAGTCTTTCTCAAAGTTACTAAAACTAATATCATCCATCTTTAGAAGTGAAAAACTGCTGGATATATAATATCCTTTTTTATCTTCCATTTTTTCATGAAAAAAACTTCTGATATTTTGATTCCTGAAATATCTTAAAGCTTGCTGTGGTAGTACATGTGCATAAAAGCAGTGATTAGTAAGAACCAGAAATATTTATCACATTATAGAAGAATATAAACTAGAGGAATAATAATGATAACAACATAATGTACATGTAACATAGGGATTATATTGGATTGCCAGGGATGCTGTAGTGAAGTAGCACGGATGGTGGTTTAAATGACAGAAAATTATTACCTTGTAATTCTAGAGGCTAGAATTCCAAAGTCAAGGTGTGAGCAGGGATGGTGCCTTCTGAGGGCCATCTATTTCAGGCTGCTTTACTTGACTTGTACATCCTTCCACTGTCTCTCTCATCTTCCCTGTACACATTTCTGTTTCTGCCTAAATTTCTTCCTATTTGAAGAACACCAGTCATAACAGAATTCAGACCTACCCAAATGACGTCATTTCAATGTACCCCTATAAAGACCCTGTCTCTAAATAAGATCACTTTCGGAGGTATTGGGGTTAGGACTCGAACATACCTTCTTTGAGGGACACAATATAACCCATAACAAGTTCTTAAATTATGGCCACATGAAAGTGATCCATAAAAATGAAATGATTACCACCAGTATATGTGAGATTAAGAGGTGAATTGCAGCTGGGCGAGATGGCTCACGCCTGTAATCTCAGCACTTTGGAGGCAGGCAGATCACAAGGTCAGGAGTTCGAGACCAGCCTGACCCAGGTGGTGAAACCCCGTCTCTACTAAAAGCACAAAAAAATTAGCTGGGCATGGTGGCATGTGTCTGTAGTCCCAGCTATTTGGGAGGCTGAGGCAGAAGAGGCACCTGAACCCAGGAGGTGGAGGTTGGAGTGAGCCAAGATCATGCCACTGCACTCTAGCCTGGGTGACAGAGTGAGACTCCGTCTCAAAAAAAAAAAAAAAAAGGGTGAATTGCAAAATCTATCTTTCTTATATTACATGACTAATAGGGAGAAAGAAATTGTATAAATATAACCAAGGCATCCTCCTTTATTCTCAATGGAGATGCTTGAAATAAATTGTATTCTCATAGTCTTCTTATAACTCACTAACACTTTTCTTAAAAAGATGTTATATGAAAATAAGAATAAAGAAATTACATAGTAAATTTAATGAAAATCTAATAAGAAAATGGAATAATAAATTGGGAAAAGAAGACTATAAAGGCAAAGCAAAAAAAAGTTGCTGTAATAAAGCTAGTATAGTCTTTCTGTTCTCTAGTTTTAGGATCTAGAAACTAGCTACGCGGCAGGAAAAAAATCTATGAACAAAAATATTATAGACTTTTCTGAGCTAAAATGAGAAATTAGATAAGGAAATTTGCGTTGAGCACTACTTCTCATTTAAGCACCATTGAGCAATAAGCAGCATGGGTTATACAGAACAAATCATGCCAAACAAATCTGATTCTTTTTTTTTATTGAATTACGAGATTAGTGGATGATTGCAATGTGAGAGATGTAATACATTAGGATTTTAGCTAAAACATTTGATACGGCATCTCGTGAACTCTAAAACAAATTCAAATAGGAATATTAACACCGAAGTAAGGAAAGGAAATTAAATGAAGGATTGCAAAGAAAAAGAAGTAATAATCAACCGTGATACAGCAGCTTGGGAACACATCATTATATGGTACTACAGTGATCACAGGGTTTATTCAGTACCTATTAACATTCACACTGCTTTCTTGGGCTTGATCAAAAGAACAGAATAAAGGACTTAGAATGCACCCCATGACTGCAGACAATATATACAATCAATCCAGATTTAGAAAAAGAAGAAAATAGATTTTGCCTTGAAGATTTTTGCTGCTTTTGAAAGTAGTTCCTTACATTACCAACCATTTATTCACTTCCTGCTCTAAAATTAGGTCACAGATAATTTTCTTCATCTTTTCTTGTGTCTTAGGACAAGCCAGGTTTTTTAGTCATCCAGTGTTCTTGGTCTAATACTAAGGATCCATGGAAAAGATGACAGAGGCATTCTTGGTTTCTTGACTTTTTAGTGTTCAGGATACTTGGATTCCACCAGTGTATGGATAATTTATGTTACATAGCACCCTCAAGATGAAAGTTAAATATAATACTTAATTAAATAAATAGAAGGAAGTAGAAGTATTCCAACCAAATTCACAGTTGATACAAGGTGCTGCTAAAAGCAGTGAGGCCAGTAAAACCAATGCCCTGGCACCAGTAAGAAATGCATATATGAAATGCAATGCACAAGAGTAACTTGGAAGGGAGAGAAACACGCAGCAGCAATGCTAACAGTGCAATGAGCTGACAGGAAATAGCAACTTGCATATAAGTTTACAGTGTCAGGTATCACCCAAGAGACATAACACAGTGTTTGATCTATTAGAAGAAGATGAACAAGATTCATCAGTTTCTGAATATAATATTAAAGTTTTTTCTAGAAGGCAGAATTTATTCTCTTTAGAAACATTTCTTTCTAGAATAACAAAAAGGTAGAGAGGAAAATCAGAGCATAGCAACAGGAATGATGATGAAGTGACAGGATCAGCTTATAATGAAAAATCAAAATATGTATGGTATTGTTAAATAAAGGAGAAAGAAGCTATAAAGTCAGTCTGCAGATATATACCATCTGTTAAGGATAACAGTAAAAGATAGTGTTTTCTAAAGGTCAGGAAAACATACAACTGGGAAAACTGGGAATAAATAAGTTGATACCTACATTAGTAATAATTAAAATCTTGGTGGGAGGGAGAACAGTATATATAAGGGAAAAAGTCTTTCATGTATCACCCTTTGATTAAAGAATTGGCTCAAGAAGGTACCATAAAGTTAGAAATGCAATGACTTTCTGAACAAGGGCTTGGAAGAATACATGAGAATATTCTTGACAAATTCGTAGATTCAATAATCTATTTGAATGAAGGTTAAATTCTAGTACACGCTTTTGATAAATCCACTTTGAAAGTAACGGTTGAATCTGCACATTTGTTACTGGTTTGCGTGATCCAGTGTCTCTCCGCCAAAGCAATGGATATTTGGCTTGACAATTCTTCTTGAGCGGGGCTCTCTCTTGCATTGCAGGATATATAGCATCTGTAGCACCTAGGTACTACATGATAGTAGGTGCCCTGTAACTATAACAGCCAAGCCCCGTCCCTCACCCCCACGAGTTTTAAATGTCCCTTTTTTGACTCTCTCCCCAGAAAAAAAATCTCAAAAACGGTTGAACGCACCATAGCAAACCCATGTTCAGGTTAATTGTCGTATCTGTTTGGGAAACTCTAAGATGCTTATGGTTATTCAAGAGTACTATGTCACAAGGGCATTTTCTCAGTCAGGATATACCAAATTGTGCTAAATGGTTTGGAAAAGCGTAGTGTATTTTGTTCTTTCTTTACATATCCACATGGTGCAACTGCAGTCCTCTTTTAGTTTTCCTTCTGACGGTACAGTATCAGGCCCGAACATTGATGACATTTACTTCATCAAGGGGAAAGAAAGCAACCTGGTAATCATCTGCTCTGAACCTAACACTCGGCACTTTCGTTCACAGTGATTGGCCATAGAATGTCACGTGGCTATGTTTCAGTTGAAGTGAGTGGGGATATATACTTTTTTTTCAGGAGTGGGCATTTAATATGTGAAAACAATATGCCATTAGCCTTTAACGCTTCTTTTGAATTTAAAGAAAAATAATATTGGAATTCATCATAAACTTTCCCATAGTGGAGATGACACCTTTAAAGGAGATGATGATGACTACATTGATATTCATAGCGTGAAATTTAGGAAGACATTTTTAGAACTGCTTTACATCTAGCCACACAGAGTTTGCTGAAGACAAGGGTATCAACATTGCAAAACTGGAACTTGTCTTACTTGTCTATTACTTTTACTGAGGAAATTGTTTTAGTGTGTTTATAAAACATGCAATTTTTAATGACTTTAATATAATTTGCTGAACATGCTCTGGACATAACGAAGACGAAGAAGACAGCACCTCCTCTGAAGAGTTCACAGTTAAGTAGTCAAGAAAGACACAGAGGCCATTGACTATGATTCAATGTGGGAATTTTTGTATTATAAATATCTAATAAGTATTTGAGTACAGTTATAAGAGCAGTTAATCTTGCTTAAATGTGACTATGTAGACATCTTTATAGATGAGTTGATATATGACCTGAACATATAAATTTGATGGACAATTTCAGGTGGATAATGGGGCCAGGCAGGCGGAAAGAAGGAAGAGAGAGAAAGGGAGAAAATCTGGGATTTTCAGATTCTTCTGGAAAACTTCCTTAAACTATGTACCTTAATCCCCAACTCCAAAGACAACAGAACAGTTGGAAGCACACTCATTCTGATTAGACTTCCAAGATGATTATAACTCATCTTTAACCTGTATGAACACCACCACCCCTCCATGTTTCAAACTGGAGTTCTGGGCTGGGCTCTTTAACCTTCAAATTATTTGGGCTTTTATTTTGAAATAGAAATTTCGGAGTTTCAGATTTAGCCCTAGGGTGAAATTCAAATCAGTATCTCACATAATTCTACTATAGGTGATTCATGGACGTCACTGATTGTGATTCGGTGATTAAGGGAAGTATGGCAGGGGAGAAGACTAGTGAAAGCTGAGACCAAAGTTTACAAGTCTTTTGATGGCAAGGTAAAGAGCAGGGATTATAGCCTATTTCTTAAGGACTGTGTGCTTAATTAGACTCTTTTGAGTTGGGATACATTAACAATAGCTCTCAGGTAGTTTTTAAGATCAATACAGTTTAAGAATCACTTATTCGGGCCAATATTTCCCAAAACTGCTTAATCAAAAAATCACTTATGACAACTGTGAAAATAGAAATCTAGGATAGAATAAGTAATCTGGCACCTAAAAAGTGAACCACCGCAGCAATTCCATAGAAATATGTAAGTGGTAGACTCATGCCTGTTGTCATTCCAGAATAAACAGGAGTGAATGGGGGCTGAACAAAGCGTGGAACAGCCAAAGCAAAAGTGTAGCTGGCCAAGGCTCATCCGTGGAGAGTAGGAACCAGTGGAACAGGAAGGATCACACCAGGGCCTAAAGACTGACTACAGCCATTGTCAACACAGGCAGGCAGGTCACACTAAGGAAAAATGGAAGGAACCTTCTTGCCATGCACCACATACTTCAGAATATAAGAGGCAATTTTTCCTCTGCGTGCAGAAGGCATGCTGTGATAAAAATATGTATAGCACTTACAGAAATTTCAATTCTAGGATGCCTTGTTTGGGATCAAGGGACAAAGCGTTTTGGTAACACTTGGCCCCTTTCTCTGCCTTTAGGAGGCTTCCAGGTTTTGCTTTGTTTCGCCTTTTCAGTCACTGCCTTCAGGCCCCTGTGTGAATTCTTTTTTCTCTGGTGCCCATTTTGGCCTTCTAGTCTTACTTCATGCGTTCCACCACTTATTCTGACGTGTTGTAAAAACTTAAATCCTAGCACCTACTTAATTCAAACTGGATATTCTACGATATCCACAAGTCTCTCATATTTAGTGTGTCCAAAACAGAATTTAAAAATCATCTTCGAACACACTCTTTGTTCTACTCTGTTGATCCCTTATCTCACCCTATGTTTACTCTTCTTCCAATAGGCAACCTGCCCTTCTCAATACAGAAATCTGGGGAGCATTTTAGGGCATCTCTTGTCATAACCCCTTGTTAGTTTCTCTCACAACATCTTCCCAATTCTATTCTCCTTGCCTGAAGCTTTGTTCTTCTCTCATTTGTTCTTCATTAATGCATTCAGAGATTTTTCTAAAATCAGCGTGTAATCCTGTTTAAACCTTTCAATGGCTACAATTTTCAAAAGTTAAATCAAATTCCTTAGGATATTATTTAAAGACCTTATTATCGGACCTCTACTATCTTTCTAGAGGCATCCACTTTATTTTATACACACACACACACACACTTTATTTTACACACACACACACACTTTATTTTACACACACACACTTTATTTTACACACACACACATACACACACACACACACACACACGGTCCTTCACACTAGTCTTACAGAACAAGTTGTGGCTTCCGGAATGCATTCTATTTTCCATAATGCTACTATGCTTTTGTTCTTCGTCTTCCTTCTATCTGCAATTCTTCACACTTTATCCTCTAAATCCTACTCATCTTTTAAGACATTTTCACTATATCTTAGATTTCCTCTCAGACCTTATCTCCAGGATGGATGAACTAATCTTCTTTAGAAACTATGCATTAGCTACTTTTATCAAAATCGAAAACACATTATTATAATCATTATATTATAAAGAAGCTAAGTATTGTATCAATCTTATAAGCTGGCACTCTCATTAATGCAAAGAAAAAATATTCTTGAATGAATAAATGAAAGACTGGGTGAATTAATGAATAGATTATTTACTTAATGTCACAGCCAATGGGCTTGGCTTGGACACACTTTCTAGTCTGTGTATTAGTCTGTTTTCACACTGCTGATAAAGACATACCTGTGACTGGGAAGAAGAAGAGGTTTAATGGGCTTATACTTTCACACGACTGAGGAGGCTTCACAATCATGGCAGAAGGCAAGAAGGAACAAGTCATCTTTTACATGGATGGTGGCAGGCAAAGAGAGAGCTTGCGCAGGACAACTCCTGTTTTTAAAACCATCAGATTTCATGAGACCCATTCACTATCTCGAGAACAGCACAGAAAAGTCAGTATAATTCAGTTGTCTCCCACTGGGTCCATTTCACAACACTTGAGAATTATGGTAGCTACAAAATGAGATTTGGGTGGGGACATAGAGCCAAATCATATCAGTCTGACAAATGACACCCATGATGATCCCATACACACCCAGTATAGGTTGTATACTAGCACAACATATGAGACCCATGTTGTAAACCCTAAATTATTTGCTACAGCAAACCCAAATTGAAGAGAGAGAGCACATTAGAATGAAGGAAGATGGTTTATGAGTTAATATGCCATCAGGGTAGACTAACCTGTGAGGGTTACTCAGTCATCCAAATCTCATTGTGTCTGTTATGGGATTTCAGAATCTCTAAGTTTAAGTTCAACTCTTTTTATAATTGTTCCAATGTCTGAAGGAAGTCATCACAAGTCGATTTTTGTGGAAAGGTTTTTAATTCATAGCTTAGTGTGTCCTACATTTTTTAGGACTGGATAACTGTGCTACGTTGCTGACGACAGAGTGATTCACTCATTCATTCAACAAAGATTTATTAAAATGTCAGGCGTGTTCTAGCACTTGGGATACATAAGTTAAGACGAGACAAAAATGAATGCTCATGGGTCTTACATTCTAATGGTAAGACATGGAAAATATGCAGTGAAATGAATAGATTAATTAAAATATATAGTATATTAGAAAGTGTTGGGTCATATGAGAAAAGACAGATCAGAGAAGGGTATGCGTGTGAGAGGCAGATACAGTTTTAATTAACGTGGACAGAGTAAGCCTCATGAAGAAGGTGACATCTCAGAAAATGTTTGAAGCAAGAAAGTGACTTAATCAGGTAGATATCAGGGAAAGAAAGCAGTCAGTGGAAAAAGGCTAAGGTGGTGACTCTCTGCCCTATAAGAAGAGTAAGGAGGCCCGTACGACTGAAGTAGAATGAGGATTGGGGGAAGTAGCAGAAAATGAGCAACCGGAAAGACGTAGTTGCCAACAACTAAAATATTGGGCAGGGATCAGGAACTCGGTTTCACACATGTTAAGTTTGAAATATCTATCAGACATCCAGTGGAGGTGAAATTCATTCTTGGCTAAAATATTCGATATTTATAGGTAGATACAACAACCATTTTTTGTGGTGGGAAATATTTGATTATTATTTCTTATGAAACAGTTAAAGTGGGAATATCAACACTAAGGAGAAGGAGTTAGCATCATGGAATATAACCCTGAGTTTTTTTTTTTTTAATACTTTAAGTTCTGGGGTACGTGTGCAGATCGTGTAGGTTTGTTACATAGGTGTACACATGCCACGGTGATGGTTTGCTGCATCCATTGCCCTGTCATCTTCATTAGGTATTTCTCCTAAGGCTATCTGTCCCCACTCTACCCACTGTCTGCTATTTCTCCCCTATCCCCCACCATACAGGCCCCAGTGTGTGATGTTCCCCTCCTTGTGTCCATGTGTTCTCATCGTTCAACACCCACTTATAAGTGAGAACTTGCAGTGTTTGGTTTTCTGTTCTTGGGTCAGTTTGCTGAGAATGATGTAAACCTGAGTTCTTAACATGTAGAATGGTATTAACTTTGATTTCTTAACACTTTATATTATTGCATTGGACTGGATTAACAAAAACAATACAATATTTTAACTGGTTTAAACAAAGGCAGTTTGTTGGTATGCAGAATAAAAAGAGTTAAGAGGAAATAATGATTGAGGCATGATCTGATCAAGACTCCTAGCTCTGCTGTTCTTCCAGCTCTGTCCTCCTTTGTGTCGGCTTTGTCCTTGGGCTGCATATTAGTCAGGGTTCTCTAGAGGGACAGGCTAATAGGATAGACTTGTATATGAAAGGGAGTTTATTAAGGAGTATTGACTCACACGGTTAAAGGTGAAGTCTCACAATAGGCTGTCTGCAAGCCGAGGAGCATGGAAGCCAATCCGAGTTTCAAAACCTCAAAACTAGGAAAGCCAATAGGGCAGCCTTCAGGCTGAGGCAAGAGAATCACTTGAACCAGGGAGCAGAGCTTGCAGTGAGCCGAGATCATGCAGCTGCACTGCAGCCTGGGCAACAGAGCGAGACTCTGTCTCAAAAATATAAATTTTAAGTGATGTTCAAATGAGGTCAGCTGCTGAACCCAGAGAGCTGCTTATTGGACCTGGTAAACAAAGAACGTGTTTTGTTCCTTCAGGGGAAGACTTAGTAAAAGTCACATATAATAACTTTATTAGAAACAAGCTTATTCATTAGTAGGTTAATACAATATACAATAATAGATCATCTCTAGATACCAATTTCATCTTTTTATCTTTTCTCCCATTAAGAGTTTTGTTCTTTGCACCAAGAACCGATAATACCATTTGACCCAGCAATCCCATTACTGGGCATATTCCCAAAGGAATATAAATCATTCTGTAATAAAGATACATGCACGCATGTTCACTGTGGCACTATTCACAATAGCAAAGACATGGAATCAACCCAAATACCCGTTAATAATAGACTGGATAAAGAAAATGTGATACTTATATACCATGGAATACTATGCAGCCATAAAAAACCATAAGATCATGTCCTTTGCAGGGACATGGATGGAGCTGGAAGCCATTATCTTCAGCAAACTAATGTGGAAACAGAAAACCAAATACCACATGCTCTCACCTGCAAGTGAGAGCTGAACAATGAGAACACATGGTCACAGGAAGGGGAACAACACACATTTGGGCCTGTTGTGGGTGGGGGACAGGAGCAGAGAGAGTAGGATAAATAGCTAATGCGTGCAGGACTTAATACCTAGGTGATGGATTGACAGCTGCAGCAAACCACCATGGCACATTTCTCTATGTAACAAACCTGAACGTCCTGCACCTGTGTCCCAGAACTTAAAATAAAATAAATTTTAAAAGAAAGCAACATTTCAAAAGAAATCAAAATGACAACAAAAAAGTTTGTTCTTGGCAATGCCTCTTCTGGATTCTTCTGCTTATTTTTTGTTCCATAAATGTGCTTTAAAATGTCTTCTGTTTCAGGTGACTGGGGCGCTAGACACACATACTGGTTTTGAGTTGCAACACTTTTAGGATGAATAGTTATATTTTTAAATTTCAAAAGGCATTTGGACTCTTTTGACCACTAGTAAAACATGAGTAGAAGGTAATCAACTCATTGTTTAGCTTTAATTTGGTTTACAAGTTTAGCCAATGAGTTTATTACCTACGAGTAGTGTTTTACTAGTGGCCAATAGAATCTGAGCTCAGTTTGGAACTGGAAATCACAAATGCTATTTATATTATCGATTCACTAGAGAAAGGTATTTTCTTGTTCTTCTTTTATAAAACTGGTATTTAAAAATGGATTATTTAGTAGCAGTTTGGAAGGAAGTATGGCTCTGATAGCATTCAAATGTCTCTGTTATTTTGCTCTTCTGTCATATATCAAGGACTATTAGGCAGCTTGATAACCCCACGGGAATGTAATTAAATTGTCCAATATTTATTCAGAATACACTCTGTGTCAGATCCTAGCCCGAGTTTAGTGTCTCTGTATTTGATTGGTACATTCTCTTCCACAACTCTATATCCTTGATTCCCATGGGGAAAAGGAAACACTGCAATATAGGACTAGGACAGGAGTCTAACAGAGTAGATCAGCATAAGGTGAAATGCATGTGCATCAAGTTCAGGGTAAAACCTGGGACATTTAGTCTTGACCCTACACACTACCTCTCAGTAGGCTGGTAACATTAAGAAGTCTCCAAACCAGGTGTTCTTCCAGATCAATAATTAACTGGTTCTTAAATGGCTTCCAGGTAAAGCATCTGTTTCTTTCTTTTTTTTTTTTTCATTTCAAGTTTTAATCAAAGCTTGTATATAAGATTACTTTATTCCTGCATCTTCTCAGTTGTTTCTTCCTTGTATTTTACGCTTTTCCTTTTCCTTGGCAAGTTGGTGAGATTTGGCTTTCTGTTCAAGAATCTTTTTGCGGGACACAGGGAGGGGAACATCACACACCAGGGCATGTCGTGGGAGGGGGAATAGGGGAGAGATAGCAGTAGGAGAAACACCTAACGTAGATGACAGGGTGATGGGTGCAGCAAACCACCATGGCACGTGTATACCTATGTAACAAACCTGTACATTCTGCGCATGTATCCCAGAACTTAAAGTATCGTAATTACAAAAAAAAAAAAAGAATCTTTTTGCCTTCTTTGTCCAGTTTTAGCTTAGTGATAATCACCTTGCTGGGGTGAATGCCTACGTGGACAGTTGTGCCATTAGCCTTTTCCCGCTGCACCTGTTCAATGTAGGTGACATATTTCTCCCTGTAAACCTGGACTACTTTGCCGATTTGCTGACCTTTATAGTGTCCTCATACAACCTGAACTTCATCAACTTTTCAGATAAGCATGGATCACACATTGTACTTCTGTCTCAGCTCTTTGGAAAGACGGAAAGACATAATCTTCCTGCGAATGTGGGAAGGTGCATTAAAATGCTTTTTGTGGTTTTGCTTCAGTTGGAAGTCACAAAGGGATTGAACTTCATTTTGGCCACTCCTGCTTCAGTGATGGCAGCAAAAGGCACATCTATTTATTCATTTATTCATTTATTTTTTTGAAACGGAGTCTCACTCTGTTGCCCAGGTTGGAGTGCAGCAGCACAATCTTGGCTCACTGCAACCTTCACCTCCCAGGTTCAAGCGATTCTCCTGCCTCAGCCTCCTGAGTAGCTGGGACTACAGAAGGGCACCACCACACCCAGCTAATTTTTGTATTTTTAGTACAGATGGGAGCTCACTGTATTGGCCAGGCTGGTCTCGAACTTCTGACCTTGTCATCCACCTGCCTTGGCCTCCCAGATTGCTGGAATTACAGGTGTGAGCCACCCCATGCCTGGCTACATCTATTCATTTCTAACGAACACTTATGTATCTCTACCTCTGTGTCATTCATTGTAATAGATGCTCAAAGTACAGAGCTGAACAAGACGAAGTCCTTGCTCTTACAGTTTATAATGTAAGAGGGGAAGCACTGCTTCCAACTTATCATACAAAAAAACTGTAAATGGAGTTTTTACTGTAAAAACTACTATAAATGGAGTGAATAACTCTTCTTTGACAGTTAATGGGGAAGATAATACATGAACTAGTCAGTCAATTATGAGTAGAAACTCACTGGTAGTAAAAAAAGAGCATGATCAAAAACATAGACATGTGACACAAAAGAAAATGAACTCATTTGCTAAGTTCTAGAATTCAGGAAAGCCCATGAAGTTGACTATGAGATGTTGGTTCACTTAGATGTAAAATTTTAAAAGGTGGAAAATATGACCAATACATTCTAAGTAATACCATGGAAATTCACATATTGGTGGTGTCTATGGGGGAATAGTGTCAGGAAAGTCCACAATTTTAATGACGAGTAGAATTTGCCAGATGGGCTACTAATATTAATGTTATTCAGAATCATGGGAGTCTATAATATGATTTATAAATATCATCAGGAGTAAAATTAGCAAGATGGAAAACATGGATCTACTTTTACAAAGAAATAAACCAACTTCAGTTGTAAGTGATGATTGCAAGACAGTTCTCTAAGTGCTCTCGAATGGATCCAGCTCTTCCCGCTTTCTAGCTTGTAGTTCTCAAGAATAATCGTAGAATGTGCCGGGAATGCAACATCTTGCAGTAGCAAGGGACTAGCCAGAACAGCCTGGGCTCTGTTTCAGTCCCCTAGCAGAACAAGATGTCTTCAACCCTTCAACCCAGGACATCCCATCATGCTGAGGTATAAAACCCAAGGTGTGATGCCTATTGGGATTCCTCAACTGCAGTTCAAGCAGGATATGTACAGATGAGACTCCATCAATTTTAGACAGCTTTCCAGAGCGTTGGGGGACTGAAATATGAGGAATTCTAGGTTTCCGTTCTTTTTATTGCCTATCTGTAAGAAATAAACTCTCTTCATATAATCTGTTGTGTGTGTTGCAAGGGTATTCTGTATCACTGGACTCAGATAAGCTGGTAAGCAGAGAGCAGCAAGCCTACTTTACCACCAAGCCCATGGGTCTTAAAACTGATCTGTCCAGAAGAAGAAAATCATAGACACCTGTGTTATTTCTTTGTATAAAGCTTCACGGGAGTCCCAATCATAGGATATGAAAAGATGGACAATATAAGGTGAATTTCCTAGTAATCGTTATAATTACCAGATGCAAAGAAGCGGAGGTACAAGGCGAATTTGTTGGTTGTAATTTGTCAGTTACCATTTTGTGTTCAGCTACTAAAAACCTCTTGCTAGAGAATAAATCAAAATTTTAATTGCACAGAAATATATAAAACATGTGCTCCAGGAGTGTTTTTCAACTAGGAATTTGAACTGAGAATGAAAGAGACCTACAGAAATTAGCTCCTTTAAAAAATAAACACAACTGAAGAATGTAAGTACCATGAACGTAAGAGTTAATACAGTTAAGCCTATGGTGACTTTTTTCTTGAACTTGTTTGCAACATTCAGCTTGGGCAGGTCAGCATGAGTACACAGTAGGAATCCTTCAAATATGCAGAGGTATCTTCCGTGGCAGAAATGAACATGTAACACAGCTCTGAAAAGTCTTCTAAAACTCAATCACTAATTGTATCTCCCTCTTCTATCTGTATTCTGCATTGGTGTCTTACAACTGATTGAAGTAATAAGTTGTTTAAATCTGAATGGTTACAAGATATAGTCTAATAAAATAAATATCAAGCAAATTGAAGAACCATGTTCCAGTACTAGCTTGATAAACACACGAGGACAGTGAAACAATGGAATTCTAAATTTCTTGTGTGTGTATAGATGTGAAGAAGAAAAGGTATAAATAAGTTGGCAGTTTAGAGCAAATCTTTTTGTTTGCGTGTGGCTGGGGAAAGGTACTAAGAGGTCTGCGATGGTTAATAATGAGTGTCAACTTGATTGCATCGAAGGACGCAAAATATTGAACGTGGGTGTGACTGTGAGCATGCTGCCAAAGGAGATTAACATTTGAGTCAGTGGACAGGGAGAGGCAGACCTACCCTCTATCTGTGTGGGTACCACCTAATCCGATGCCAGTCCAGCTAGGATAAAAGCAGGCAGAAGAACATGGAAGGACTTGAGTTGCTGAGTCTTCTGGACTTCATCTTTGTCCTGTGCTGGATGCTTCCTGCCCTCAAACAAAGATGAAGACTCCAAGTTCTTCAGCTTTTGGACTTCTGACTTACAGCAGTGGTTTTCCAGGGGGTCTCTGGCCTTTGCCACAGACTGAAGGCTGCACTGTCAGCTTTCCTATTCTTGAGGTTTCAGGACTCGGACTGGCTTCCCTGTTCCTCAGCTTGCAGACCATCTATAGTGGGATTTCGCCTTGTGATTGTGTGAGTCAATACTCCTTAGTGAACTCCCCTTTATTTTTAAAAATTATTTAATGAATTTGGAGGCAGAGTCTCGCTCTGTTGCCCAGGCTGGAGTGCAGTGGTGATCTGGGCTCACTGAAACCTCCACCTCCCGAGTTCAAGCAATTCTGCCTCAGCCTCCTGAGTTGCTGGGACTACAGGCGCATGCCTCCATGCCTGGCTAATTTTTTTCGTATTTTAGTAGAGACGAGGTTTCACTGTGTTGCCCACGCTGATCTCGAACTCCTGAGCTCAGGCAATCTGCCTACCTCGGCTTCCCATAGTGCTAGAATTACAGACATGAGCCCCCGCACCCGGCTGTGAACTCCCCTTTATATATACATTTATCCTATTATTTCTGTCCCTTTAGAGAACACTGACCAATACAGGGTCTGTTCCTGTCCCCTATTTTTGCCATCTAGGTGCAGAAGATAAAAGCCCTGAAAATCAGTTGCAAAATTATCCTGGGCTGTGTTGACTGGGTGTTTCAGACCTGACTTGCATTTGTTTGCCTTTTCCAAGTATCTTATGGGTTCTTATGCAGAGGATGTAATATAGCCTCCTTATGCAGCTTCGAGAGAACTCAATCATTTTGGCTCTAGCATAAGACATATCCCAATTTTGTCCACTGGCTGGAGGCAGTAAAAGGAGGAGTCGTGTGAGGTTCACCACGTTGTTTGGAATGAATAGCAAGATGACTTAAGAAAGCTGACCGCTAGTGAGAGGTAACAGAAGAAGAATATAAACTGTACACACCGCGAAAGAGTCTGGTCCTCCTCCCTGAGCTTGGTAATGTCCTGGGTCAAATCCTTAGTGTGACCATCAGGGAGGCTGAATGTGGTGAAGCTCTGAACCTGGGAAACCGCTATGGGGAGGCACTTCTTATACAAGTTTATTATTATGGAAAGTTATTAATATACAAGGCACTGCGTCAAACTGATTTTGGCCCTGAAAAGATAAAAAACAGAAAAATGCTTTCAAATCCGTGTAAGTTGTCTACAGTTTCCCTCAAGAACATTTCTAGTTTTTGCGTTCATCTCTGCTTTCTGCCTTTGGAGGGAGAAATTCTATCTAGTCCTAACTTTTGCCATCTAACCTATGAGTAATTATAAACAACTGACAACGTGATTTATTGACTTGAACAATTTTCTATGTTCTTAATTATTGTACAATATGAATTTTATTTATTTATTTACTTACTTATTTATTTGGTTTTTAGACAGGGTGTCACCCTGTCACCCGGGCTGGAGTGAAGTGGCACAATCATGGCTCACTGCAGCCTCAACCTTCAGGCTCTAGTGATCCGCTCACCTCAGCCTCCCAAGTAGCTGGGACTATGTGTTTGCACTACCATGCTGAGCTAATTTTTTAGTTTTCTAGAGAGATGGTGTCTGGCTAAGTTGCCTAGGCTGGAACACCTGGGCCAGAGCAATCCTCCTGCCATGGCCTTCCAAAGTGTTGGGATTACCGGCCTGAGTCACCATGCCTGGCCAGTATAATTTTTAAAGGTTATATCAAAGTTTATTGTATAGATATCCTACAATTTATGTAATCAGTTTTCTAATGTATGATATTTGTTTTTTTCCGGGTTGCTTTTATTATTTTGTACCATTATAAAACATATATTTATGTTTGCATTTTTATCTTAAGAGTTTTTTGGTTAAATTTTTAGAAGGGAATATTCTGGGTCACAGAATAAGCTGCTGTGCCATTATTTTAACTTTTGCCAAAGTTCAATCAACCAGGAGGCAAATCATGTCAAGGTCATTTTAGAGAAAAATAACAAAGCCATATCTCTGAAGAAAAGGTAACCATGCAAAAACAAATCAATAAAATCTTTTTAGTTAAGGTAAGTAACTATGGACGTTCAGGGTGGTTTATTGAATATTAGAGTAATTGACTTATTTCTAGCTACAGGGAGATGTAAATATACTCTGGGCTTAGGGGGAACAGTGGAAAAGGCCTGGGAACATTTTCTTCTTTCTACTCGTGGAGGAAAAATAATTTTTTTCAGAGTGAACATAATATCTCATATCCAGACAATCATAGAATCCCAAAGTACATTCAGACCTAGGCATAACTATTGGCATGAGAAGGGGGTAAACATAGTGCTGTGGTTATAGCAGGAGGAAGTGGGGACACCAATTACATGTTGAGATTTGATGGCAGCAGCACAGAGAAAGAATGAGAGAAGGAAATAGCAGAAGGCAACAAGAGCAATAGTCTAGTAGGGTATACAGAGAGACTCAGAAAGTATAGGATCAAAATGAGTATAAAAAGAAAAGAGCAACCTATGTGTCCAGCATTGGTAAACTGTTAGAACTAATACAAATTCAGTGAAGCTACAGGTTCCAAAATCAACATACAAAAATGAGGAGCAACCTACAGTTGGGACCATACTCTCAGGTCTTAAAAAGACAGCTTGTTTGTGTGGGAGATAATGAGATTCAATATGCAAAATTAAGGAGAAATAAGACAGGAAAAACAATTTTAATTCATACTACATTTTTAAACTCCTGGGTCCAAGGATATCTGAAACCTGAAGATGTAAGCCCAGACTGCCTTGTTATCCTAAGCCAAATCAACTCTTTTTACTTTGAGCCTGTGTTCTGCAGTCACTGGGTTGGGTATACTCTCTCTCTCTCTCTCTCTCTCTCTCTCTCTCTCTATATATATATATATATATATACACATATATATATATACACACATATATATACGTATATATATACACACACATATATATATGTATATATACGTATATATATATACACACATATATATACACGTATATATATATATATACGTATATATATATATACATATACATATATATATATATATGTTTTTTGAGACTGAGTCTCGCTCTGTCACCCAGGCTGGAGTGCAGTGGTGTGATCTTGGCTGACTGCAACCTCTGCCTCCTGGGTTCAAGTAGTTCTCCTGCCTCAACCTCCTGAGTAGCTGGAATTACAGATATATGCCACCACAGCTGGCTTATTTTTGTATTTTTAGAAGAGACGGAGTTTCACCATGTTGACCAGGCTGTTCTAGAACTCCTGACTTCATGATCTGCCCACCTCGGACTCCCAAAGTGCTGGGATTACAGGTGTGAGCCACCGCTACTGGCCGTGTACACTCTATTTGTCAATTATGTCATTAATCACATTGTTTAAGTCTTCCATAACCTAACTGACGTATCTCTGCTTGTCCTACCAGTTGCTGAGAGGGGTGTCTTAAAATCTCTCAAGGTATTTGTGAAAGAAACTATGTTTTCTTGTAGTTCTGTAAAATGCTGCATTGCATCTTTTGAGGCTATGTTATTAGGTGTATACAAATTAGGAATCATATTTTCCTAGTGCCTTGAAATACCTCTTCAATCTTCAATAATGTGCCTTGGCTCTGAGTCTACATTGTCTGCTATTAGTGTAGTTTCAAGTTTCTTTTAGTGTTGCTCAGTAATTTTTGTCCTCCTTTTTCAAATGTTTTTGAATATTAAAAATGAAAATGTCTCTTAAAATCAGCATTGAGTTTAGTTTCTTTAGAGTATTTTAACCTAAATTTTTTAAATTATAATTTTAGTTCATTTACATTTAAAGTGTTTATGTAATAGTGTTCAAATCTAGCATCTTCCAATTTTCTATTTATGTCATCTGTTCTATGTATTTTTGATTATTGTATTTCATACTGATTTGCTCATTAGTGACACATTCTTCTACTATTTTTACTATTATAACATTCCTTAACATATTAATATCCATGTAGAGATTATGACACTCTCTAATGAAAGTCTAATGTAAATTAAGACTTTTGCTATTTCCAGACAATGTGATGACTTCCAAACTGCACACACGCATGTGACTGTGTGCACACAAAGACACACACACACACACACACACACACAAGCCTAAACACTGGATTTTTTTTTCAGTTAGGTTTGCCTACAGCTTTATCCTTACTGCTGCTCTTCTACATATTCTTTCTTCATATCTATGCTTCTCTCTTTTATCAGTTTCATCTGCCTAAGAACTTTCTTTAGTATTTCACTAGGAAAATGTATGGACTGTGATGGTGTCTAGTCAGAAGTGAATACAGCCCTCTTCTGGAGATGCAGATGAGAGATCACTAATAGCTATGTCTAAGCTGTTCCAGTTGAAGAGTGGGCAACAGTACACTGGCAAACCCTCTTTCGGATCTCTTCTGGCTCTTGACTTTCTACTACATTGCTGTCTTCGAATGTTGGCCTCAGTCTATAATATTCCCTGTCAGACTCCCAGATCTTTATTTTGGATTCTTGGATTGAAAATTGCCTGGATTTATGTCTGGCTATTTACTTGACTTCTCTGTGGCTGAAACAGCCTCACGGTGACAAGATTAATCTGGTTAAAGTCAAGAGACTGGAAGTTTTAGTGAATGATACTTATGAGCTGATTTATCCTGAACAAAAATCATCCTCTAAATAATGTGAATTCCCCAACACCATGCGAATTATACTTTACTTCTGTTGTATGCTCCATTAATGCATATAATTAATTTTCTATGAAAATACTGAATTATGTTGCTGATTTTATAAAATCTAGACTATTTAACATTTTTAAAGATTGAATTTCGAATATGTTCATGTATACACATTCTAAGTACAAAACGTTAGTGACAATTGTTCAATGGGTTTTGTCCACACTATTCAGCTATAACATTCCTTTGAGTGAAAAAGCACTTCATGTTCTCAGCATAAAGTTCTTTGTTACTGAGAGTGTGCTTTTCCCCTGTCTGAATAGCCTGAATTGAGTTTCATTTTGAGTTTTGTATCTGCTTCAAAGATTGTTAGCACACAGTCAATGCTTTATGAAAATACAGAGGTTGTAAATGCCATTTTTCTATTCTTGAAACATATGTCTGCAAATGACAGATGATTATTGATTTGTTGGTAGAAAAATGCACAAAAACTACCAAGACCTGATTGCCATATAAACTCATATATTTCTTACACGTAGCAGGAAAATAACATACATTATATACTTTACAACTCGTAACAATGGAACTGACAGTGTTCTTGTTCCCATGTGTCCTTCCATTTTGATTCTTGGACACACTCTAGTCTCAAAACTATGCCCCTTTCCAGCTCCAGCTCTCCACCACATACCTTGACCTGAAAACAGGTAATGCTACTTTACAAAGCCTAATACTAAAACAAAAAAACAACAAAAAAAAAATCATCGGCTTTTAACAAGTTGATCTATCGAAGAAAAACCAAATGCAACTTGCAGCAAAATATATCTTTATCTTTCTGAGTCCATCAGAGATGAAAAACAGCTCCCCTCTCCACCTTTTACCTAATCAAAAGCTTAAATCTGTTCACAGGCTTTACAGCCCAGCATCGTACTATTGTATATTGATTGCGCCAGAGGGCACCTCCTTGTGGAGAACAATTGATTTTTCTTTGTTAGCAAAGCGATTTTAATAGTCTTTCTACAGCCTGTCATGTTTCGAGGCCCCAGAAGCAAGACGCACCTGTTACTAGAACTTAGCGATCAATCGTTCAACCCACAGAAAATGTGCCTCTCTGCTGTGTGAAAACCCCTCCACAGCAATTATTCAGAAGGTGACTTTAACTTGTTTTGATATTCTGCTTGAGAGTCTCAGGTGTGTTACGTAAGCGTTTTTACCTCTGAGCCTGAAATTAGGTGTTTTGTTAAATTACCATTAAGATTGCATAGACACAAGAACAGATTTTTGCCGTTTAATGTTACTTCAGCAGCTTCATGCCAAACTTCCTTGCCAAAGAAACTTGCCAAAAGTAAAGGTCATTGCTTTGAAGAGTGAATGATGGTAATAACTCTATTTGTATTGCCCTTGATATTTGAAAATGGCTCTTCTGGCTAATTATGAGGCGTGACTAAAAAGTCAAAGGTAGGATCTGTAGCTTAATTCTGCACAATTGCTATCTGTTCTCCTTGACCAGTAGTGACCACTGTTTCCTTAAGGTTATATAAAGTGCCTCTTATTTTTTTTCCTCTTCATGAATCAAGCTCAAATAGTTTTTCTGTGTATTGAGGCTTCTCTGTGATCTATAAACAAGTTAAAGTCTTTAAAAACTTCTTGAAAGCCTCTAAAAAGCTTGTCAGCACTATAAATAACAACAGGTTATCTAAATGTCCTAGACAACAATATTATTGGCTATCACTGGTTAAGAAGTTGCATATATTATCTTAATTAACTTTTAGTCAAATCCTTTAGGGTAGGAATTACATGTCATGCTTTATAAATGAGAAAATTGGAAGGAAATATGAAGGCAAGTGACAAAATTGGAATTTAGACTCAAGTCCATTCTCTTAACCAGTACTGTACTATTTCTCATCACAATGGTGAAAATGTGACCTAGAAGTGTAGAGGCCTTGCTTAGATCTTAACGTGCATTAAAATCCCTGTCATCTTTAGAGTGTAGAAGACAAAACCTTCTCTTTGACCTAGCAGACTTTCTTTTTATTTGTTTGTTTTCTGCTGGGACAGGGTCTCACTCTGTTGCCCAGGCTGGAATGCAGTGGCACTATCGACCCCCCCCAGGCTCAAATGATCTTGTCACCTTTGCCTCCTGAGTAGCTGAGACTACAGGCATGCGCTGTCAAGCCCGGATAACTTTTTTTTTTTTTTTCGTAGAGATGGGGTTTTGCCATGTTGGCCAGGCTGGATTCAAACTCCCGAGCTCAAGTGATCCACCCTTGTTGTCTTCCCAAAAGGCTGGGATTAGAGACATGAGCCACTGTGTCCATCTTACAGCAAACATTTTTTGATATCTGTTGAATATCAGACAACATGATAGACATTGTGGTAAAGTAACAAACTGAGAGATGCACAATTCCTGATTTCAAGAAATTAGTCATGAAGTAGAAAGAAGGAATGGTTGCTAAGAGGCTCAGCAGGGGAAAACATCTCAGCCTAGAGGTAGGAAATGTTTGATGGAAGATATTGCTTCTGTATAAGGCGTAGAAACACAAAGAGGGCTGTTATGGGCTGAATTGCGTCTCCCTACAAATTCATGGGGAAGTCATATGTGTGTCATATGTTGAAGTGGTAACTCCTTCTGCCTCAGAAAGTGATTTTATTTGGAGAAAAGGCCTTTGCAGTTATAGCCAAATTAAGATGAAGTCATTAAGGTGGGTTTTAATCTAATCTTACTAGTGTCCTCATAAGAAAGGAAAATTTGGACATAGAGAGACAGGGAGAAGACCATGTGAAACTGAGATTTATGTTGCCACAAGCCAAGGAATGCCAAATGTCACCAGCAAACCACCAGGAACTAAGGCAAAGGTATGAACAGATTCTCCTTCACAACTCTCTGAAAAAACCAACTCTTTCAAATAGACTTCTGGAAATTTGCTAACCTTGGTTTCAGACTTCTGATCTCCAGAATGGTGAAGCAACACAGTTTTGTTTCTGAAGCCACTTGGTTTGTGGTCCTCTCTTATAGCAGCTCTAGCAAACCAATGCCAGGGTTTTGATAAGAATAATGATAGAGAGAGAGAGAGAGAGAGAGGTTTGTTTTGTTTTGTTTTGATGTGAAGGAAAGAAAAAGGAAAACTTGAAGACAAGGCGATGTTTGTAGTCTGAGGAGGCAGTAAGGAGCCTCTGAATGTTTCTGAGTAAGCAGCAGAGTGGCATTTTCAAAACTGTACTTGAGTGAAGTTCTCTCACATCACAGGTAGGAAGATCAGCAAAGGCAGACCGAGCTCACCTTGAGACTGTCCTGTAGCTGAAAGTTAGTGAAAAAGAAGGGAAGAAAGCTTGATTTGAGGAATTTATTTTTAAAACTAAATTTTCTTTAAAGATCTAATCGACTCTGATTTTATGTTTGTAAACCAGTGGAGGGGAGGCAGGAAATGTAGATGAGAAAACAGGTTCCAGTCATTTCACCTGAGGGATCAGAACCAAGAATTATCATGCAATACGTTAGATTGACAGAAGAAAAAATGCTTTCAAAATGCTTCTGTCTTGTTCCACACGTTCAGGTCTCATGAAGTTAGAAAGAGCCCTCAGATGGTGAATCAGCAGATGTAGATTTTAGAATCAGCTCTCCAAAGAAGTCTAAAACCAGTTAAACAAATGACTCTGAACTTCCGGACTTCAGTTTTCCTTTTTCTTTTTTAACTTTTAAGTTCAGGAGTACATGTGAAGGTTTGTTGCATAGGTAAACTTGTGTCATGGCGGTTAGTGGTACAGATTATTTCATCACTCAGGTATTATTAGGCCTTGTACCCATTAGTTATTTTTCCTGATTCTCTCTCTCCTCTCACTCTCCATGCTACAATAGGCCCCAGTGTGTATTCTTCTATTTTTAAATAAAAGAAAATGGTGGATGTATTAGTAGTTACATTCCTTCCAGTTCTAATAGACAATCTTAAGGAATGTGGTAAGCTTACTTTCACTTTAGATATGTGTTGTTTCATCTTGCTTCTCTTTCTCAGTGTTTCTGTGCTGTGTAACGCAATTAAAGTTTTGCATAAAATTGAACTCATAAGAGTTTCCTCACTAAAACTGAATTTTGTAATCATTTGAAGGGCTCATAGAATTTATGTGTGTCCATAGTCACAGATGCTATAAGTATACATAAATGTGTTAAAATTAGAGCTCAGTAAGGGAAAGACAGCAAATGAAGTACAAGTCACAAGTCACAGAATTTTAAGTAAAAAGTTCAGAAGCCAAGTAACTTTTCAAACAAACAAAAAAAAATAGTAGGTAGCCAAGAAGAAAAAGGTACAGGTGTAGGAAACGATGAGGGTCAATATAAGCAAGCAGCAAGCAGGCGATGAACAGGTGCAGCAAGAGGTGCAAAAATGAATGGTCTATTATGGAAAAGTCACATCAAGGGTCTGTTTCTGTCTCTGTTACCCAGGTGGAACAGATGCACTAAGTGAGACACATCGGTGCAGGTTACTAACACCTTACCAATGTAAGAGAGGTGAACAGCGATAAAGGAGAAAGTAGTGATGCAACCTTAAATGCTATTTTCATGAGTGATGCTTTAATAAGACTGAACAAATCATTTGCCATAGCAGTTAAAAGGAATCAGGGATTAGCAAACCAGGGCCGGTGGGCCAAATCTGGCTGACTTCTGTTTTTGAAAATAAGCTTTGATTAGAACACAGCCTTGCCCATATGTATACATATGTCTAGGGCTGCTTTTGTACTACAGTGGAAAAATGGTTAAGTAGTTGCAAAAGAAACCATACAGCTCCAAAAGCCAAAAATATTTACTATTTGGGTTTTTACAGGAAAAGATTTCTGACCACAGCTCTAGAGGGTTTCTAACATACATTTTAGAAAATTCTCAGCTCTTGGAATTTAATTGCTTGTGTTAAAATACTTTTCTCTTTTACCTCCTGACTCTGTGGTCTTGGAGTTGACATTTACTATTCTTTAACTTTTCATTTTCCTCATGCATAAAATGGATATAATAAAAGTCTTTCATGAATAGTGTCCCTGCTAGGACGAATGAAAATAGTCTAAGCACTCTAAGCACCACTGTGCTCACTTACACATCGATCTACGCCTCTGAATTGTTTCCAGGTTTTTGTCTCCCTCCTGCAGTTTCCGTCAACCATGTGGACACTTCCGAGACACTTTTGTGACCACCAGGCATTGCAAGGATCCTCAAAGTTCCAAAGCTCCCCAGCTATTTTTACCAGTGTAGAATAGAATGCCTCATACCATCATCTTGTTTTAGAATTTGTGAGAGACATACCAAAACACTACAAGTTGTGCTGTAAACTTTTATTTCTATTTATTTATTTTTCATTTGCATACATTTATAGGATACAAGTGTAATTTTGTTACACGCATAAATTGCATAGTGTTGAAGGCAGGGCTTTTATGGTAGCCATCACTCAAAGAACATATATTGTACCTCTCTCTAGCAACGTTGCTCTTTGGGTGTTAACTCAGAGTCATCTATATCCATTAAGACCTGGGTAGAATTTCATAGTGTAGGGCCAGGGACAGTCTGACAGGAGGCTATACTAAGAATCACTCTATCCTTCTGAAAATAAAATGTAGTATAGAATCAAGTTGGTCATTGATAGCTCTCTCTTCTGTTGGAATGAGTTTTCATTTGACATGTTCTCAGTTCTCCATGCAGAGTCTTCTTGGTTGCTCTTCATCATTTTTGCAAACAGTACCAAAAATATCAGAGTTTAAAAAAATGACACAGCATAGGCTAAAGCTGGTGACACTTTTACCACTTCCTACTACTTTAACTCTTACAGTATTCAAAATAGGAATTCCTGAATATATTTAGAAATAGTTTATATCCTTAAGACAATGTCAATTGCTAATATTTACTGGACATTTGCTATATGCCAGGTACTGTGCTAATCACTCTGATGTATTATCTTATTTAATTGTCAAAAAACTCTGAGGTATTGTCATTATTTCTACTTTAAAAATAGGAAAATTACAGAAATTGCGTGAGGTCACAGTTAGTGGTGGGAACAAGTCCTTCAGCCAGGCTTTTTCATACCAAAGTCCACACTCTTGAGCACAGCCTGTATCGTTTCTCAGTATTAGTAATTATCATGGGTTGAATTGTGCCTCACAAAAAATGACATGTTGAAGTCCTAATCCCTAGTACCTCAGAATGCAGACTTATTTGGAATAGGTTCCTTGCAGATGTAATTAGTTAAGATGAGGTAATACTGGAGTAGCGTGGGTCTTTTTTTTTCTGCCCCCTCTGTCACCCAGGCTGGAGTGCAGTGGTGTGATCTTGGGGCTGACTGTAGCCTCCGCCTCCCGGGTTCCAGTGATTCTCCTGCCTAAGCCTCCTGAGTGGCTGGGATTACAGGCATGGACCACCACGCCTGGCTAATTTTTGTATTTTTAGTAGAGATGGGGTTTCACCATGTTGGTCAGGCTGGTCCCAAACTCCTGACTTCAAGCAATCCACCAGCCTCAGCCTCCCAAAGTGCTGAGGTTACAGGTATGAGCCACCATGCCTGGTCCAGGATGGATCTTTAATCAAATATGACTAGTGTCTTTATAAGAAGATAACCATGTGAAGACAGAGAGACATAAAGGGAGAATGCCATTTGACAAATGAGGCGGAGACTGGATTTCTGTGGCTATAGCCCAAGGGATACCAAAGATTGCTTCCAAACCTACCAATAGGTAAAAAAGAGGCAAAGAAGGACTGCTCTTCAGAAGGAACATGGTCCTGCCAACACCTCGATTTTTGACTTCTAGTCTCCAGAATTGTAAAAAATATATTTCTGTTGTTTTAATCCATTTAGTTTCTGGCATTTTTCTGTATCAGCCCTAGGAAAATGGTACAGCCATATAAATAGAGAAACTCTAAGAAAAAAGATGAAATGCCATAAACAGAGAATCTGAAATGTAATATACCCTAAGGGGAATGAGAGACTCCAAACATAAATCCGCCTTCTGAGTGTGATGGTTAATACTGAGTGTCAATTTGATTGGATGGAAGGATACAAAGTACTGATCCTGGATGTGTCTGTGTGGGTGCTGCCAACGGAGGTTAATACTTGAGTCAGTGGGCTGTGAGAGGCAGATCCACCCTTAATCTGGGTGGGCACAATCTAATCAGCTGCCAGCAAGGCTAGAGTATAGGCAGGCAAAAAAACGTGAAAAGAGAGACTGGCCTAGCCTCCCAGCCTACATCTTTCTTCCATGCTGGATGTTTCCTGCCTTTGAACATTGGACTCCAAGTTCTTCAGTGTTGGAACTCAGACTGACTCTCCTTGCTCCTCAGCCTGCAGATGGCCTATTGTGGGACCTAGTGATTGTGTGAGTTAATACTTAATAAACTCTCATATACATATATTAGTTCTGTTCCTCTAGAGAATGCTGACTAATATACTGAGTAAGAAAAAAGAAAGAGGAGACCACAAAAAAAAAAAAATAAAGAAAAAAGGAAACATAGTAATACGGTTGTAAAATGAGTTCACTAGATTTCTGGTGACATCTGATTTTAATGGAATATTCATAAAAAATGAAAGAAGGGATGTAAAACCAAAGTAAATAAATCCATATAACTCATTATTAACAAGGTTAATATTTAGGGGTTTGGTGGTGGTGACTGGGGAGAGAGAATTACAGAAAACTAAAGACCAAAACAAAATAAAGGTTGGATTTAATGTATACCTCAAATTTAAAGTAATATTCCCATGTGGCATCATGGAAATGGCATCCAAAAGAATAAAAACTACAGCAATAATTTAGATTTATAACCATAAATTGTCTGATGGAAAAATAGCTAAAATTGTTCTCTATTGAAATAGTCTATGATTGTTACCAATCTCATCTCAGCTGGTCCCCCTTTTTCTAAATATTAGAATAGAGTGTTAGGGTGTCTCAATTCTGCAGTGGGCTCAAACCACTTACTACTGGTTTTTATATGGTTCTGAATAATAGACACATCTAATGTGCAGATGCTTTCAAAGATTCATAGAAATGTTCATGTATTTTAAAAAAACACGTTTTTTTTTTCTTTTTAAACCCCAGTTAATCTGAAAACAGTCTATGTAGCTATGGAAATTGGAGTTGCATATGCATCTCCAATTGAATTATCAAGTGTGCAAATGCTCTGCATTTAAAGCTATACTGTTATTTCTTCTTGCCTTTGTGGCTGCTTGGCTTTCTTTTCCTCAGACCTTATCTACTTGGCAAATCCTATTCTTCCTTTGAGGTACAGCTTGAGAATCACTTCCTCTGTGGAGACTTCCTAAACTATTTGCGCTTAGCCCTCATTGCTAATTTTCATCTTTGTGCTGACGGTGTCCTTCTTTTAGATTATGTATAATATTATCTGGTATATTTGTGTGCTTGCCTGTCGAATGTGGGTCCTCAAAGTCAAGGCCAGGCCTCTTAAATGTTTTCGTACCTAACACCTAGCACAGTGTTTGGCTAAGTTGGTATAGTAGTCACTTACTGATTAATGAGTTCCATGGATACTTAGAGCCCAGACAGCCAAAACGAAAATAAATCGGTGGGACTACATCAAACTAAAAAGCTTCTGCATAGCAAAGGAAACAGTTAACAGAGTGAAAACTTAACCTATACAATGAGAGGAAATTTTTGCAAGCTACATATTTGGTAAAAGGCTCATTTCCAAAACATAAGAAACTTCTACAACTTCATAGAAAAAAAAACTGTAAGCTAACTTAGAAATGGGCTAAGGACTTGAATAGACATTTTTTCTTAATGACATAAGAATGACCATACAGGTATGTTAAAAGATGCTCAATGTCAATTAATCATTAGGGAAATGCAAATAAAAACTACAACAAGATAATCACCTCAGACCTGTTAGTATGGCTACTATCCAAAAGTCACAAGTTAGTAAGTGTTGACAAGGATGTGAAGAAATTGGTGCTCTTGTATGTTGTTGAGGCAAATGCAAAATGGTGCAGCTTCAGTGGAAAATAGCATGGAGGTTCCTCAGAAAATTAAAAATTGAAATATCATATGATTCAGCAGTCTCACGTCTAATTACGTCTCCAAAAGAATTGAAATCAGGATCTCAAAGAGATATGAGCACTTTCATCATGTTCATTACAGCACTGCTCACAATAGCCAAGATGTGGAAACAACCAAAATGAACATGGACAGATGAATGAATGGAAACAAATGATGCTATATACGTACAAGAGAATATTGACTTTTCCTTTAAAAAGAAGGAAATTTGCTATGTGCAACAACATGGATGAACCTTAAGAACATTATATTAAGTGAAATAAGCTAGTCACAAAAGGACAAAAACTGTATGACTCCACTTGTGTAAGTTCTATGCAAGTCAAACTCACAGAATCAAAGAGTGGAGCAGTGGTTGCAGTGCCTGAGTAAAAGAGAAAATGGGGAGTTGTTAATACACAGGTGTAAAATTGTGTTATTCAAGATGAATAAGTGCTGGAGATCTGCTGTATGATGATATCGTTTCTATACACAACAGGACTGTATTGTAAACCTAAATATCTGTTAAGAGAGTAGATTTAATGTTGTGTTCTTACCACAATGCATTTAAAAAAGAAATTTAAAAAAGGCATGAACATACGTAATTTGAGAAAAATATTAGGGAAAATGCAAAATAATTTATTAGCTTTATTCAGATCTAGAGATGATCCAGGATAAGCTTAGCCTACTCAAGCAGAGATAGAATCGGTGTGGAAATGCTAAATGCCTATTCTGCTTCTATCTTGTGGTTAAAAGAGAATCCTGTTAAAAATGAAGCCACTATCATGGGTAAGAGGATTTGAAATCTAAGATCAGGAGTGACTGCTTTCAGTGAATACAAGTTGCTAAGACTAGAAGACAGACATTCTAAAGTTCAGAAAAAGTCACTTCTCAAATAACTAAGTTGACTCCTCCTTCACATAGTTGACCGAGAATCCCTTCACCCCTTGTCTTATCGCTGCATTCAAACATTGATTATCATGAACTTTAATATAATAATAGCCAAACTGTTATCTCATTTCTCTGCCTCAAGTCTGTTCTTTTCTCAGTTCACATTGCACACTGACTGGCTTGTACCATTCCTTGGTTCAGAAATCTTAAATTGTTCCCCATTTTCCTACAGGTTAAAGTTTATTTTCCTTAACCTAGCCCTTCACTGCTCCTCCAAATTCACTCATCTCACAAATCATCTTTGTAGCATAATTTCCCATCATTTCCAAAGAGGTTGTTATTTTATTTCGTTTCCTTTTTTAAAGTAGATGTAATTCATTAAATGGATTACTAAACCTAACTGGATTATTCTACTTTTGAACGAATGTTTTGACAGTGCTTGTCACTCCCTCCCAGTGAAGGACCCAAGTTTCCTGCAAATTTGTCTTCTCTCCTGTCCCCTTGAAATTTTTAAGTGACTTGGAAGCTTCTCCCGTCTTTGTGGTTCCACCAAAGTCTTTAAACTTTGCCCAAGGAGCTGTGTTCCTGCTGAAAAAGCCCTAGAGAGTGGTATCAGCCACAGTTTGAGTTACGTTCTCTGCTCTAGGATGTCACAGCTTACCCCAAGTCTTGGGTGAATCAGAAATACATTTATCTCATTATCAATCTCATAACACTTAGTTTGTAACACTCACGTGGCACTTATTATCTGTTTGCTAGTTTAATAATCCAACTTGGTTGCATTATCTGCTGTTAACACAGCATCATAATTGCTTTCTTTATCAGAGGAAGAAGGTTGGAACTACATTTCTCAGAATTGCCTTTTCTGTAAGGCTCCAGGTTAATCAACATGAAACCCTTTACTGAAATTTAGAATGTGAACAGCAGTGGCTGTTATTCTTCTCAGGAAGAAGCAGCCAGACACATGGACAGGTGTGACTCACCCTGCAGCTTGGATAATTGTCTTAGTTTCCTCGGATTGCCAGAACAAAACATCATAGACTGGGTGGCTTAAACAACAGGCATTTATTTCACATAGTTCTGGGAGCTAGGATGTCCAAGGTCAAGGTACCTCCCTGATCAAGCTCTGGAGAGGGCCCTCTTCCTGACTTATAGCTGGTTGCCTTCTTACTGTGTCCTCACTTGCAGAAGAGGCAGAAAGCTCTGTTGTCTTATAAGGACACTAATCCCACCATGTGGGGCCACATTCTCATGACCTCATTTAAACCCAATTATCTTTCAAAGACCCCACCTTAAAAACCATCACATTGGAGAGGGGGTTAGGGCTTCAACATGTGAATATTGAGGGCACACACTAAGTCCAAAGCACCTGAGACAATGAGTGAGATCATTCCAGAGTCTTGAGAATTACATCACCTTTTGGGAGAGTTTTTGAGAACCATCCCTTTGGTGCTTTAGTTTGAGATTGAAGGTAGCAGTTTTCCTGACCTTAGCTCCGCAGCCCTCCCAGTGATTATTTAAGTCTTTAGTTTCCTGTATTGAAACCCTTCAAACTTAAAATGCATCGAATAACTTTTGTTTTTATTAACTGAACTCTGATGGCTACACAAATCTTTCATAATTTCGAATTAGGAAGTCCTATTGGAGTAACTAGTTGTTTAATCTACAGCTTGTTCTCTTCCAGCCTCTAGGCAACCTATAGCTCTCCTTGTGCCTCTTCTTTCTCACTAGGTAGATTGTTACCACACTTGCTGCTGGGTAAGGCAGTCAAAGTCAATTTAACCCTGAGAACATGTGACACTTGGGCTGGAATCTCTCAACATAGTGGTTAACATGTGTTGGCCTTGAAAGTAAAGAAATGAGACTCCGCTACTGTGATTTGTGTTACAGATACAATGTCTGTGTCTTCCATATTTTCTTCCCAGCACTCAGTACTCCACTTCACAGTTAGCACCCTGAAATACGTCAATCGCAAAACGGATTTTTCTCTTGCCCCAGAGGGGAATCCCCATATAAGAACCTGAAGATACTTGGATGGATTAAAAGCAGACAGGAAAAAATATTGAAAGGAGAAATATTGGACTTCCTGCTTCAATTGAAACATGGTAATTCTAGCATTGCTCTCTGGATCCTGACTGATGTTGTGAGAATGCCCTTCACAGATCTCATGGACTCCTGTATTTCTTGCCAGTATGCCATGAATGCAAGGCACTGACTGCTCTTTAAGGGAACCATTTCCCAGGGCTCTGTTTGCAGAGAGCATCCTCAGGGGATTAGGTAATGTCTTCATGACAAGCAGCAGGCTTGCTTACTGCTTACTATGAAAATTGTTGCTCTCCTAGGCTCAGTATTCCTTCCCTGTAACACAATCCACTGTGCATGCAGGCAGCTATCTGGGCATTCTGCATCACCTCCATGGACTTGGGAGGGGGTAGCAAGAGAAATCGACACAGACATGTTGATGCCCATGCTGCTTGCTGTGCCATGCATGATTAATGAAGTTCTTTGTCTCGAAACCAGGAGTCTCCTGTCTCCCGCCAGTATCTATGAAGCAGGAACAAGGCAAACTTATTAGTTTTAAGCAGGATAAAATCAAATTCCAGACATGACAACTGGGGTACACAGTTTGCATCTCAAATACTAAAGAGGGGCACCCAGTTCCATGCTTTCTTCTTCTGTTGGGTAATGAGCTTCATGAAGACAGAAATTTCTATTTTATTTCATTGACTTTTGTAGCCCAATAGCTTTATATATTTTATAACTGTTTCAGCACTCGTTAAATATTTACTGAATAAATTAATGAAAGGTGTGAATACATCTTGCTTTCAACACTTCTAAACATTCATTAGAATACCACAAAATCTCTGTGGAAATATAGATTAACATCCTTTATCTCTGAAATTCTGATTTAGTAACTTTGATTTTTTTAAATGTGAGAATTAAAGTTACTTTGTGAAGTAACTTGTAGGTTACAGGTTCTCAATATTAATCATCTACTTCTCTATCCCTTATTTCCAAGTCATTCATTTTTTAAAACAAACTATAAGCAATCTCTGCTTTCTGGCTTTTTTTTTTCATATTAAGAATTTCAGCTTAATAATCTCACAAATAGCTGCAGTTTCCTTACACGATTCTGACTGTTCTGATAAAATCTCTGTGGAATAAAATCAGGCATTTATAAGATGAGTCCATGGCACTGTTACTTCTCTTGCTTTCTTAAGGTAAAAGCACCATTGTTATCAATTACTATTGGCTGAGAACTTTATATGTTGAATGGTATAGATGCTTCCTCTTCTTTATCTTTTCTGCATCATCCCTGTTGGAATACACCTATCTTTAACTTTGTAATGAATGATTCTTACAGTAACTGTATAGGTTGTGAGTTTTTGGGTTGATTCTTTTTACCCAGACAGCCCAAGTACCCCCTGTAATTATTCCCAGAGATTCAGCAATTACATCTCACTGGAAGCTTCTGGTGCCCTCTGAAGCCTAATTGCCACCCAGTCTCTGATGCCGTAGCTGAGAGTTATGGTTTCATGGCTCTGCCTTGGAAAGGCTGGCAGCGAGCCAGTAAAAGTAAACCAGTAGGTAAGAATCAAGTGAAATGGGCCAGCATGGTGGAGTTTGCCAATCTCTGAAGTAAGAGCTTGGTTCTTTGGTTTTGGAATGGCAGAATACATTTTGGTTTTCATTTTCTAATTTGTGGTTCGAAATGCCTCAAGATTTAGTCAAAGATTAATCCTGTGGTTTAACTTCCTTTTTCCTGGGGGTATGAAATGTTTGAGTCAAGCCACCAACCCATATCCCAGCAAATGAAACTTATTTGCATTTCTCATGTGTGTAAGCCTAGTAAATGTTGATTGCTTCCAGCTCACTGACACAGCAGCAGTGTGCTTTCCATTTTGTTACCAAATAATAAAACCTCAAACAGAGGCACTGTCTCTAGGCTTAACAGGAAACATGACTCACACCTCTAACCACGAGAAGGGGAAACAGCAGTGATGCACTTAACTTGTTTAAAATGCTTGTTAGCATCAACTTTGTAACATACGTTAGAAACAGTGGTCTTCCCAGCACAGCCTCTCCTGCTGAGCGTGTTTAGGGGCTGAAGGGCAATTTCACTTCAATAAAAGAATGTGTTAAATAACATACCGTGTTCTAATGGGCTCAGCAGAAGAATCCCACCATAAGGATTTTATAATTATAGATTTATTTTTCTGCGGCTCTGTTTATGTATTGGGATTTTTTTTCTAGTCAAAGTGCAAGGAAACCCTACAACACAACCATGACCATCACCACCATGACCCCAAAAAATGCACCGCACATTGGCTTAAAAAATAAAGCTAATATTTGGTTAGTAGACTTTAGGCAATATTTGAAGATCAAGTTTGTGCTCTGTTCTCTAATTTTCTCAGGCATTTTTCTTTTCTTTGTTTCTTTTTTTTTTTTTTTAAACTGTTGTCGTTTGCTTGTTTTGTCATAGTAGGAAAATGGCTGCAGTGGTATCAGGCTGCCTATCTCTCACCGTAAGATTTGGAATAATAGAGCTTTTTATTTTTATTCAACTACTGAATAAAAGTATTAGGCTTTACTGATTAGACAAAATTAGGTCATTCATATCTCTGCCTCTGAACCAACTACTAATCACTGCAGACAATGCAGGGCTTAGGCCTGTCCCCCTGACCATCCTGAACCTGTGAAAGCAAAGGCAGTTTACTGGATGAGGCCACTTAGCCCTCTATCATCATCCCGCAGAGACAAGAGAGGGTGTGTCCTGCCAAAGTCAGATAAATCTAGTACATGACAGCATGGCAGTTACATGGTGCTTCCAGGGAGGAAATCCACAATGTCACTGTAGCGTACAACGCAGTGTTGGCCTAAGTTGTGGAGATGTATGTTGGTGACTCCAACATAAGCAAAATTATCTTTGTGATTTTGCCAAATCTCCTAATCTGATTCCTCAGTTGTATATCCATTTGCTTTTTACAGCGGATATTTCCTACAAAACTACTCTTGGGCTTTAGCTGTGTATGTGTGCGTGTGTGTGTGTGTGTGTGTGTGTGTGTGTGTGTGGCTGTTTTAAATTTGAATCTAGTTTGTGCAACCTCATTCCAATACCAAAAATAATTCAGTCACTTCAGTGCCATATGGAATAAATCAATGTTTCAAAACAAATCAAACTTAATTCCCTGCGAAAATCCTCAGCATTGGTTACTCTGATTAAATATGTAAGGCCAGCAAAGGCCTGGGCTATTGGCAGGCTTATAAAGGAAAAATGAAAGGAATTTGAAAGCAGGAGACTAAAGTCACTCTATGAATTGATGAAGTGATGGCAGAATTATTTTTATAATTTCTCAGAATGAAAAAAAATATGGGTTTGCTGCTGAAAATTGGCTGGTGATCAGAGTCTGCCAAGTCATGCCAGGGCACATGACTTGTGTATTTGAGGGAGTGGATCATCCAGACTCTAAGTCACATTAGAAAATAACCAAAATTGGAGGGAAATCTTACCACTCAGTTCTATTCAATTTAAGAAACCAATATTGATTAAGCACTCTGGGAGAAGGGAGAGATTGAGTCTGTCATCAAGGAGCTTACTATATTTTAAAGAAATGAGATCATTATCTAACAATCAAAAAAGTTAAAAACACAGGTCACGAGTCTCATTTTACAAGAAGGAGTTGATGAAGGTTGTCAGTAGTGAAATCTATCTTATATAAGGATATTAATCTATGGCAAATAAGATGTCTGTGATTTATGTTCTCAAAAGAAATAAAAGAGCAAGCTGTGAGCTAAACTTTATAATTTTAAGTTTACTAATCAAGTCAAAGAAGAAGAGAAAGAGTTATTTGTATTTCTCAAAATCTCTGTTCCTAAGTGGCACAGCTAACATAAGAAGTGAAGTTTTATAAGAAACTAAAATATGTCCTTTTTTCCCACACCATGTGGCTTCCTTAGGAATCTTGTCTGGGTTAAGAGTTTGAACATCTTGGTCAAACATCAAAGTCAGATAGAAGTGAAGGAAAACTAAAGTCAGCGCCTCCAGGGATGTCAGTCTCTGGCCAGATTTTAATAACCCAGTAAAAAGAAATCTATGTTTATAAGTTGTATACACAAAATTTTGTTTTTCCTGTACCATCCTACAGGAAAAGAAATTAATCAATTTCTATGTCAAGATAGAAAGAGAGATCGTCCAATATTTCTCCTGTAAACAATTGTTAGCTTCGTGTTAGTCCACAGAGAAATGAGGTTCACTAAGGCACAGTTTCTATCCTCCAGTATTTCATAATCAAATACTACAAACACGTTTATAATCAATTAAAATACAACGGGAAAGGTACTATAAAACAAATATTTATAATTTCTATGAAAACAGAGAAGAAACGGGAAGATGGGAAGAGAGTGAGATTGCGGGATCAGGGAGATCCACAGATGGTTATATTGAGGATTGAAGAATTTACTCAGCTGAAAAGAGAAGGTTGAAGAGAATTTAGGCAGGAAACACTCCACAAAGAAACAGAAAGAGCATGTTACCTTGGCTGAATTTAAGCACACAGTGGGTTGAGGTAAGATTTAGTTTGGCCACTTATTTTCTGCATGCCAATTACGAAACGTATCTAAACACGTTTGAATATGCATTCCCAAGATGTAGGTATTTCTGTAGTTACCATTGCTGTTCCATGTTGTAAATATAGGCAAAACTCAATCTGTGTCGAATGACAAAATGAACAACAGCAATAATAATAATAACAAGAATTGCTACCATTTATTGGTTAAGAAACTTTCTTCCAAACTATTTTAAATACTTTCTGTGAATTAACTTATATACCCTTTGAAAAACCATATGGAGTAGATATTACTATTAATCCTTTTTTATTAATGAGAGAAATGCAGGTGTAAATATACATACTAAATTTTTCTGCCCACACTCCATAGATCATCTTGCACACAAGTACTACCTGCAATAGTTGTTATAAAGACCAGGCACGGTTATTATCGAGACAAGGTGTGGTTGTGACATTCAGAGCTCTGGTTGAATATCTTGATGAATATTATAGGTGCTTGAAAGTGCATGTGTTTGTGTGTGTATATGTGTGTGTGTTTAAGTAGGGCAAGAGTCAATATTAAAATGTCAATGAATGTTCCTTCCTGCCTTTGGTTTTTCATAAAATGGTTTTTATTTTCAGTCCTATAATTAAACATGTAACGTCTCTAGATCTTTATTATCTCCTTACTAACCTTCACCTTTTTCTATTGCACAGTAAGGATGGTATTAAGGAGAAGAGATTTATTGGGTGCCAGAAACTGCAAGGGATAAAATAGTCATTTCTTTTTCACCCATTGCGAGGTTCATGTGAAAAAAGCAGATGAATTTATTTAATGTAAGTTTTACATGACGTGGGAACCTTTGTAAATGAAGACCCAAGGAAACAGGGAAACCTGATTTCTTTTTTTGTTTATTTGTTTGTAAAAAATCATTTATTTAGGGAGATAAACAGGAGAAGGAGAGAGAAACAGCTAACTCTCATGCTGAGTGAGAGAATCCAGAAAGATGGAATCGGGGAGAGGAAAGCAGCTTCCACACTGAGTGGAAGGGAATAGAGAGAGAGATGGAGTTTAGGAGGGGAAGACAGGCTTC